>JANZLB010000021.1:33982313-33995849 GCA_026167865.1 Notarius quadriscutis
CCTCAGGGTAGTAAAACTCGCTTTCGCTGTGAACACTGTCGTTATTGCTATCCATGCTGTAAAATTAATGCTGTTCTACTCAGAAACGCAAAAATAAATGTTGCCAAAAAATTACTACTATATTTGTTGTGAACGAGCAGGTGGCCAAAGGTCCATAACTGAGGTCCGGATCGTAGGATTCTGAACTGCTTGTGAGCCCATCAGAGCGCACGATTTGATGGAAACCTGACTGCGAAAACAATAATGATAGATATTTTACTGAAGTTTTTTTTTTTTGCCCCCAGTCATGTTTTAAGTACTACATGAGTGATGACATCAGCAAAGATGCAGAGGGGATGGACGAGCAGTGCAGGTACGAACTCATGAAATAAAGACGCGTTTTTTTTTTTTTTTTTTTGCAGCCCAAAATGCTATCAATGAAATGTGGCATTTAAGTGACTAACCAGAGTGAGCTGTGTTGTGATTGGCCGTTCCCGTAGATGGTGTGCGGAAGGAGGCAGTCTGATTGGCTGTGACTACTGCAGCAACGCTTTCTGCAAGAAGTGCGTGCTGCGGAACCTCGGGCGGCGGGAGCTGTCGGCCATCTTGGAGGAAGAGCGCAAGTGGTACTGTTATGTATGCAGCCCGGAGCCGCTCATGGACCTGGTGCTGGCCTGCGACTCGGTGCTCCAGAACCTGGAGAAGATCTGGGCTCGCAAACGGGCAGGCGTCGGGGGCGGGGCCCGTGGGAAGCAAAGGGGCGGGCGGGGCGGGGCCGGGATGGGTTTTCCGCTTAGTTCGGCACCCTCAAGGGGTCTGTGCGAGCGAATGCAGCGTGTGGTGGAAATGACGACGTCGCTGAACCGCTCATTCGTGGAGTTCATGCAGAGCGAGAGGGACGAGGAGGCGAGCGAAGAGGAGGACGCAGACCGAGCGAGGAGACTAATGATGTTCCGCACCATCCTGCAGGACCTGCACCAGGCACACGCTGCCCTGCAGGTAACGTCAATATCGCCTGCTGTGGAATTTTCCTGTTGCCACGTCACTGATGTGTGTTTCAGTGTTGGAGAAAATTTGCCAAAAACCAGTGAAATGATCTGAGCTGATGACTGTGTGTACGTTTTTACAGGAAGCGCTGGATCGGGAGTTGTACGGGGGCAAACGGGAGCCTCCGAGACAGCGTGCAAAACCTCGGCAGCGGAAACCTCGGGCTCCCAGAGGCTCGGGTGTCACGAAGGAACTGGTGGTGAAGCTGACACCCGTCCCGTTAGAGACGTCTCTAAATCCTGACACTAACGCTGATGCGAGCTCTGCCGGCGACACCGCCATAGACACAGCAGAAGTAAATACACAAATGAAGGAGGAGGAGAAACAGGAAAAGGTGGAGAAAATGGAAGGCAGGGCTGATGGAAAGGAGGGAAGCGAAGAGGTGAAAGTAGAAGAGGAGTGTGAAGGGAAAGGAGATGCGGCGATGGAGGAGGAAAACACCGACGAAGAAGACGAAGGCAACGAGCTGGAGATGGCGGAGGAAAACAAGCGCTCTCCTCGCGTCAAGACGACCCCGCGGCGACGGCGCTCGGACGCCACACACGCCGGCCTGGAGGAGGATTCAGACTCTGATGAAGTGCCTGCTGTGCTGCTGCAGACTGCCGCTGCTGCCATGGCAACCAGCGAGGAGGAGGGTGGGGTCGACAGTGACGGGGGCAGGTCTGATGCAAACCAAGAAGTCAGAAAGCAGTGCCTCTTTGGCCTGGTCAAAACCACGCCCCCTTGCCAAGACAGAACTTCACGCAAGCGGAAACTTAAGGAGAGGTCCTCGTCTTCATCCTCCTCCTCTTCGGTCGCAGAAGTCGTGGATCCTGGGTCGAAGGTCAGGAGGACTGTAGGTCTTGCCCACAACGTTGCCAAGACAACGGTGGATAGTGAGAGTTTGTCAAGTGATCAGGAAATGGACAGCAGTGACTCGGACGAGTTGGACCAGAAAATTAAACCGCTGAGTGACGTCACACTGATGGGATGCGGAACGTTCCAGCAGTCCTCTGGTACAGTCGATACGCGTACACGCATCACGTTTATGTCAGTATGGTCATTGATACTATTCAACTTGGTATTTGAATACGTTTAAATGCTAATGAGTGTCTAATGTTTCTCTTTCACATTGCTTCTTTCTTTCTTTCACTTCCCCACTTTGTTGTTTTTGTGCTCTCTCTGTGTGTCTCTCTCTCTCTGTGTGTGTGTGTGTGTGTGTGTGTGTGTGTGTGTGTGTGTGTGTGTGTGTAGGTGATGAGGTGGACATGTGCCCCGCCCCGGTTGTGCTGGATGAAGATGATGTGGAGAATAGGTACGGTTTGGATTCGGAGTGCGCAGGGCGAAGCTCTCCGTCAGAGTCTGAACCTCTGAATCCCATCAAACCCCCTGACACGCACACGGGTGCCACCACTGGCATCCAAACACGCTTCAAAAGCTCACACACTTCAGGACCTCCCCTCACACCCACACGCACGCGACACACCCGGGCGGCGGCCAGCACGGGCCTCGTGCTCCGCAGACTCAACATGTAACACACACTAAAGCTGAAACACGAAACCCCAGTGTACTCTACTGACAGAAGCTGGAGGCATGTGCTGATAATCAGCTATCCAATACATCGTGATAATCAGCGTGAACGATGTCATCAAGGACGCTGCATTAAATCCTGTGTCAAGGTCCGTATTGTGGACACAATTAAAAATAGTCACGTGTTGCTTAAAAATCTGACAAAAAAATCCCCGCCTGATCTCGTGATATGAAATCAGCACATGCCTCGTTGGCTCACCTGCTGTGTTTCCTTCCTTTTTATTTCCAAACAAAGCCAACTGAACAACCTGTACACGATTTTACTATGGATGGGATGTAAACATGCCCCAGGGCCGGTGTTTCAATGCGCGTTCGACGGTTTGCCAATTTCCCAGAACCGGCCCGCGTTTTCATAACGTAATCTCTCGCCTGAGATCCCCAAGATCAAACGCATCGGTGTCTCTTCACGGCGCAGTGATCTCGAGCAACACGTGCGTTTTTATTTCTTTTAGCAGATTATTTATTTCGAGTGTAGCATCTCCAATGAAACTTTGTTAGCATTAGCGATTTACGTTTTATAATACTAGTCATGTAAATTCTAGGAGTCGCTCAAGCTGTTGTCATGGTGATGCAGTGACGGTAGAACCGATTTGGTTTGCAGATTTTCGTGTAGCTGTTGAGTTTTGTTAGCATTAGTAACCAGGGGAGGAGTTGGTTTGCTGTAAAATGGACCTTGAGCATTGTGTGGTGTGAGTTTCCTCCTGTGTGTGTGTGTGTGTGTGTGTGTGTGTGTGTGTGTTGAATGGCAGTAAAGAAGAGTTGATTTCATCGTATTGATGGAGTTCGTGTTCCTCAGATGTTGTCGGAAAGCAGAAAGGCTTGTGATTGGTGAAGGGGCGGAGCTTTAATAGAACTAGCTGCGTTGCTATAAAATGTTGGTACACTATTGATTCAGGAACAATTTCAGAAACATTTGATGCAGATTTTGTGAATTGTTCCCCCCCCAAACAACAACGTAGCCATGGATGTAGCGAGGAACGCTCTTGGCTGGCTAACTGTCGTGCTCACGTGACATCAGTCAATACCCATTCATGGAAATGTGTTCAAGAAAGCCGTTAAATGTGCATCACTGTGATCGGGTGTTTTGTTTTTGTCCCCCCCGAAACTGTTATAGGTGGAAATGAGGCTAGTTTTGAAAACAGCGTCTCAAGTCCGGTGGCTCCTTTTATTGGTCGATTCGTGACCAGTTGTAATCCTTCCTGCTGTACAAATTACCCATAATCCTCCACATCAACGCCATTTTTCCTCCTCTCCCACTATGTGAAGCTGTGTGTACTCAAGACCCAAGTCTGCATAAATAATTTGCATCCTCTCGTTGCCTGGGTGCTGTGTGGGCGGAGCTAGAAACAGCAATTTTAATATGAACTTTTTTAAATTTGTTTCTCCACAGTCAAGTTTTCATATCGCCTTGTAGTTTGACTGTACCGTTCTCTGTAATCCAAGTAACATCCTCCATCTTGTTGGGGAAAATCCCAAATGCCTTGTTTGCGCCCTACATGTGTCGAGTGTCAGTGAATGGAGCTGAACGCGTTTCGACCGACTGTCCTCGCACATTGTCAAGAAAGATTAAGAATCAGCCACAGATGCATGATTCCTTGCGATTTGGTCAGCTCAAATTAATTAAAGGAAAGTGTTGGCAACCCGGGGCTTTTTTTTTTTTTTTTGCTTGTGGGTGGGTATTTTGTGAAAATCTGGGTTGAACGATTTAAGTATTTGTCACACGCTGCCTTTTTTAAAAAAAAAATCGCTGAAAGAAACAGTATGTTTACATCAAATAAGAATCTATTTTTTTGTTTTGAGTCGTAGTTCCTTCTCGGACGTGCAGATTTCCGGTGTTTATACCTCTGCGCCAAATAATTGCCATGATCTTGCCTGGCTTATGAGGTGGTGTGTTTTTTCTTTTGTTTTGTTCTCCTCAAAAATGAAAATTTTCTCATCTGTTTTTGCTACCCCCTCCCTTAACATTTTTTATTTTTGATTTGTTTATTTAGAGGCTGAACCAGTTTTATTATTGTGTAGTTAGTGTGTAAACAGTGGCTGCACCTCCACACCTGTCAGTGGTCTTTCTTGGTAAGCGAGCACTTACTCCTGTGTGTCTTGTGTCTGTGTGTGTTTGTAGGCCACAGCCTGGCGGTTCTGGAAGTGCAATATTGTCGGTCAGACATTTCAAGGGCTGTTTGGTTTGCTAACGGTAGGTGCGCAAAAAAAAAAAAGGATGCATAGATTGGCGTTCAGTCTTTGTATAAAAATCTTATTTGATTGAGGGGTGGGGCTTCAGGGTTTCTCCCAAAATGCGTGTCTCATGAAGGAGGACGGGTTTCTGATTGAAAGTTGGAGATTTCACGAAGTCTCTGGTCTTGTTTCAGTTTTAATGCCCTTTCGATCTGAATCTTGCAGTTGGAGTGGAAAAATGATTTAGCCAGACTGGATGCGTAGCCAGTACCTGATCATGTAGCTCATGTGCTGATGTGTAATTAAAACAGTATCTGGAGGCTGGTCATGATGTCACAAAACCAACTTTGCAATTGGCTGAAATCCACCACAAGCTCCACCCATTCAACTGATCAACCCAGGGATGCCTCTGCAAAATCGGGGGGGGGGGAGACACCGCCATCTTAAAGGCGGTCTTTGAAGTGTTCAAGATTTTGAGCCCTTACCCATAATGCATTGTGATCTGATGGTGGATCACAAATTTGAAATTCCTTCACGTGGAAATGTTTTTCATTTAGCATGCTAGCTTGTTAGCAAGTCATAACTCATTTGTGTATGGAGAACAAAGGAAACTGTGAACCTCTTCAGACTTTTTTTGGGGGGGGCGGGGGGTGAGGCAACATTGTAGGGTTCTAGCTCCTGCGGCTCGGGCTCAGAAAATTCTGAACACAAGTGATTCAGCCCTCAGTTCTTGTATGTTTAAGTATTGGAACTTGGTGTTTTGTTTTGTGAGTTTCCAGGAAGTGATTAGTTTCCTATTTCGACTTGTATTTGCGTGCGCGGTTCTGTCGGCAAGTTTCCACGCCGAGACAAGGCAGAATTTCCAAACAAAGTTCTTTGTAGCCATTTTCCTTTTGGGTTGGTTCTTTTGGGTTCTACGTCCACGATCACCTGATAGTCTTTACCTCCCATTCTAGTCTGTTAACGTATTCGCACGTTGTGCATCATTGGGTTGCCGAATGAGTGACCATTAGTATTGGCACCCTGAGTAATGGCCATCTGGCTCATTAGCCTTTGTTCAGAATTGATTTTTTTTCTTTAAAGTATCTGAGACAGACTAAAAGTCTGAATGAATGATTTTGTGTCGTGTCAAGGTTTTCAGTCCTTACAGTTCCGAGTGTAGCAATAGGAATTCAAACCAGCTGGACTTGAGTTATGAACTAGCAAGTGATCTTTTTAGAATATTTTGGTTTTTATGCTTTGTACAGTGGCCAAACTTCTCTTCCCCATCCTGCCCTAGGAGGATGTACCAGGACCCTGCATTGTCCCCGAGCAAGTAGCAAGATACCAACGATCTCTCCTCCTTCCTTACAACTTTTATTTTTCTTTCATGTTTCTGCCCATTAAATGAGATTTTCGTTCCGTACTCCCTGCAGGAAGAAACTAAAGCGGGGAAATGAAGAAACCTCAGACCTCCGTTTCATCCGAGGAATCATTCAAACTTGTCAGGTTGTTTTTGGATTTTGTAGCTTTACTGCAACGTATCAAATTTTCGTAAAATTCAGATATAATCTCGATTATGACCCAAGTCCAGTGGTTTAGCTTGAATGCAGTGTTCTGTTTTCGAAGACTTGTTTGCTGAAACGTTACAAACCGTCCTTGTGTTTGGTGTTCGTTGGGAGATGTTCTCATTGCCGTCTGCAGTGACCAGAGCTGAGGCTGTGTGTGGGGTAAAACGGTCGAGGCCACAGTGTGAAATTTTTATTTTATTTTTTTCCCTCTCTCCCGTGTTTTCTTTGTCTTTCTGCAGCGTAGCGTGAGGCGAGCCACTTTTCCAGGTTGCCGGCCCGGTTTTTCACGTTCTCTCTCTCTCTCTCTCTCTCTCTCTCACTCACTTTCTGCTTTCCCTGTGGTGCTGTTTTTCTTTATTTCTGGAGCTTTCTCCACCACAACAAAAGACAATTTTAATGACTGCATGCTAATTTTTTTTTTTTTTTTTGAATTTGTAAATAAGTTGCATGCACCCACATGGGTCACGAATAAACTGTATCTGTATGTAAGCGGCATTGTAATAAAATAATTTACCCCACACTCGTCTCGTCTCTGTGCCTTCATTTATTTATTTTTATTTGTTCAGTTGAAACCATGATGGCTATTTAAGGATGTTTTAAGGCTACAGACATGCACCAGCTTAAAAACAAAAAAACAAACCTGAGCTTATGAGTACAGTGATGGTGGAACGGGCACTTATCTGAATGCGGTCGGATGACGGAGCGACACAGGTCGGAACACTTGACCTTTTATCGTGAGAGGATGAACCAGTAACTTGGCTTACCCACCAGGAGTTTCTCATAATTACCCATAATGCACTGTGAGGCTGCATCAGATTTAACTCTGACCTTTAAAAAAAAAATCAGTTTGGGTTTTAAAATCTCGTGCATTTTAGTAATCTCTGTAAAAGCTAAATTTGTCTGAAAAGTTAACACTCGGCTGTAATGTATAACTAGAAGTCTAACGCGTGTCAATCCACAGTTAGCTAGCAAAAGAGCACAACCATGAGATGAGTTCCTGTCAGGGTGAATTTGTCCAATGTTTCCATAATGCTGGCTTTGTGTGTTTAATAGATCTCAAAAATGTTTTCACATTTCAAAATCAGGATTAAAAAGGTGTAGGTGGGTGAACATGGACAATACGTAACCAAGCCTGCTTTCTGAGATACGTTCCTGCTAAACATGAGCTGAATTCCCTTTTCATCCTTTTTAGAAACTCATGTTGCTGATGAAAATGGCGGCCATGGTAGAATTTAAAGACCAGGAGCTTTGCTTTTTTAAAATATAAAATGTCATTCCTATCATATCAAGTAGATGTAGACATAACGTTGTTGCAGAAACTAGCAGCAGTTAGCCTGCCTAGCTAGCTTTGATTTATTCTAAAGTTTTGTCTATAACCCAATGTACAGGCTCAAGCGCAAACAAAAGCAAGGCTGCGGCTTCACCAAACAGTGAACTGGAGACGGGGGACACAAAAGGCATCAATCTAAATGAAAAGAGAATAGAAGACAAGTTTATTTGTATTGCACTTTTAACAACAGACATGGTCACAAAGCAGCTGAACAGAAAATTAAAGTCGTGAAATGTATCCCTAATTTATACAGAAAAGCATCACGTGTGCAAGTTTGCCTTGACTTGGGGGGGGAGCTGTTTGTGAGCCTGGTTGTGCCACCCTGAGGGCAGGTGGGAGAACAGGTCGGGGATGGGATGGGCGGGAATCTCTACTAATGCAGAGACCTTTCCTTGGGCAGCGTTTATGGGGAATGTTATGACTCGGAGCTGGGTTCCAGTGGTATGCTGGGCTTTCTGGTCTGCTGATGTGCGGTGACTGTACCACACTGAGATGGAGCAGGTGAGGATGCTCTCAGTGGTGCACCGGTAGAAGTTGGTGAGTATTTTGGAAGAAAGGTGGGCACTTAACAGGAAATGCAGATGTTATTGGGCCTTGTTCATGAGGAAGAAGGAGTTTGTTGACCAGGTGAGGTCCTCATTGATATGGACTCCAAGAAATTTAAAGCTGGAGACATCTTCCACTTCCTGAAGTCCATGATCAGGACTAAGCTGGTCGACCAGGGTTTCTGGTTGGTGGAGGTGCGGTTGTGATGGCGCAGTGGATGTATATTCAGTAAAGTCTGGATGAGAGCCATGGGTGGCTGAGCATGTAAAATTACTTCAGCCTGTGTTTTCAAAGCCATCCTGGAGATCAGAGACGGCAGACAGGTTGCTGGTTTGATGTGTTTTATCAGCTGGGAACAGGCAGAGATGGTCAGAGTGCCCATGGTGGGGGTTGAGAATAGACTTGTACGAGCGCTTATCGTTCGTATAAAGGTATTCCAGGGTGTTTAGTCCCGTGGTGGGGCAGGATACTGTATGCACTGGTGACATTGAGAGAAAACGATTTTAAATCAATTCAAATGAACAATAATACATTTTATTAGTTGAATGCATGTTCACCTGATGAAAGCGGTAAATTACGGACCATCTCTTATTTGTCTTATTTTGGTATCCATGCAAACGTCTCGTTCCGTCCGTCCTGTGTCTGAATGATCAGCGTTGATCTCGCCACTGATACAGCGTTAAAAAAAGACTCCTACATCTGCAAAACTGACTCTCAATTGGACCAAATTGCTTTTCTTCTTCTTTGTAGAATTGCTAAACAGATCCTGTTGGCTGAGATCAGGGCCAACTACTCATCCAGCTCTGGGCAGGATGACACGTCTGATGACATGGGATCCACAGCCGAGGATGAGGAGGGCATGACTGCGAGCAAGAGGAAGAAAGGAGATGAAGAGAAGGACGACGCTAAAGACAGTGAGGAACTGCTTGATTGTATCAGCAGGATGCCGTTGAAAGCTTGCATTATGTCAGTTGTCCAGAGCTCTTACTCCGTAATTCCTGTCTAGTGGATCGAGTTGTGATGTGATGTTAAATAAATATGGCTGCGTCTCAAATGGTAGAGGTGCAGTATGCATGAAATGCAAAACTCTATATCCTTGTAGGGTCGGAGGAGGTCAAGTTCAGCAATAAATTCCAAACGAAATTGAAAATTGCTGAGATTTAAACAAATACAGTGGATGGATGGATGGATGCAACCATAGCAACAGTAATATAATGCTATTCAACAAAAAACGTCCTGGACACTTTTTTTTTTTTTTCAGCATCATCTATGATATTAAGTATTCTGCTTTAAACAAACAAACATGATTGACCGTTGTACAAAGCTCGAATTGAAAAGGCAGAATTGCATCCGGGTCACGGCACCATCAGAATGGTCACCTTGTTTTGTTGTGTGTGAAGCCAAAAATTGCAGCGAGTCTCACAGATCTGTTTTTTTTCTTTCTTTTTAACCAGTTACATAATCTGTGTTTATATATAACCATCGTGTTGATGCTGTATGTGCTCCTTAATAATTATTATATTGTAGGTGAGGCGACTGATAACAGCTCCGACTTGGACGATCCCGCTAAAGCCCCGCAGTCCCGTCACCACCTGCTGCGCATTCGCCTGACCCCGTGGGAGTCTGCGTCTGAAGATGACGCCGACAAACCTGCAAATCAGAAAATGAAAATGCAAAAAGCAGAAATAACCAAGCCAATCATCGGTGAGAAATGTGATCGATTTTTTTTTTTTTTTTTTTTTTTAACAATTGAAAGAGTTTCCTGTCTGCTGAAATATTTCCTGGAGGAAAAAAAAAAAACCCCATGAATATAATAATTGTAAAGAAATTCTGATATCAGTGATATAAAAACTGTTTACCTCTCGCCTTTCACCTGATAGTGAGTAGTGAAGAGCGAGAGTCGGCCAGTGAGGAGTCGGCGTTGAGTGAGACGCTCAGCCAATCAGAAGACGAGGATGGCAGGTAAATCCGCCAATCCGGGATGAATACATAACATAGAACCATGATTATTTCAACAGTGTGAGATGTTCAGGTTTTAGGTTTTCGCTCTACATGGACGACATGATTAAAATGTCGTGTTTATGCGCAATACAGTGATGAGTTCCAGATGACTGACTGCTTTTTACTGGATTGTTGTGCAGCATCATGAAGCAGAAGGATTCAGTTGTTGACGGCGAACCTCACACACCTCCTGGAAAGGTACAAAACAAAACAATGCATTATTCATTAATTAGCTGCAATTTTAATTATGGTACAGGAGGAATAAAACATTTCAAGTCACCATGCTGTTATCGGGTCGACACCAACTCTGCTTCATCACTCCTCCCGGTCGCTGATTATTTTCCACGGAGTGTGTTTTAAATCCTTCCGCTCAGAATGTTTATCGCTCTAAAGAAATTATTTATGTATGTCGTGTTTGTTAATTTTCTGACTTTAGATGTGCTTTTGTATTGTGGAACAGAACATCAGTCCTTATTTGTTTAAAAACTCATGTAGATGAGTAACAGGCCACACCCTTGCTCATTATGGCCACACCTACTCAGCATAATGCGTACGTGTGTGTGTGTGTGTGTGTGTGTGTGTGTGTGTGAATTGACGAATCAGGATGGTCATTCCGATGCCGATCAGAACGCAGACGAGTGCACGAGCACGCCAAAGGGCCGCAGGAAGATCCGGAGGATTCTGGAGGTGCAGCAGCTGGCGAAGGAGACGCAGGAGGCGCTGAGGGAGGAGCAGGAGAGAAGGAACAGGCTGGCCGAGAGAGACCGGCAGCGAAGACAGGAGGAGGAGAGCAGAGAACAAGGACGAGACGACTCAGAGGTGTGTTAACTGCATGACGTGAAAAGAGCGAAGGAATTTGTTTAGTGATGATGTTTCTGTCGTCATGTGTTTGGTTTAAAACACATGGAACTTATGTTCAGTTAATTAACATAAGTTAATTAACTGAACGCCTCTGTTCAGTTCACCTCTGGAACTTATCTTCAGTTAATTAATGGATGTGTTGTGTGAGTGTACTTGCTGAAAATTGAGAACCAGGATTTTTTTTTTTTTTTTGCAAATGAAAGACATTTTTGGGAAGTGAGGACTTTTTTGCTGGTCCTCACTTCTTCAAAGGGCTGTTTGAGGGTTAAGACTGAGTTTTAGGGTTCGGCATTTAGTTGTGATGGGGTTCAGATGAGGGGCCCAAGGTTAGAGTAAGGGGCTTGGGAATGCATTGTGTCAATGAGTGTCCCCACAAAGATAGAAGGACAAGTGTGTGTGTTATTCAAGGTGATGATAGTAGCTGAGACTCCTGCCCCCAGACCCGTCCCTCTGGTGCTAGAACTTGATGATGCAACACGGGAAAGTCTGGTTCAGGTGGATACACACCTGCTGAGTAAACTCAAACCTCACCAACGAGACGGTAAGTGAAGTGTGTGTGTGTGAGAGAGAGAAACCATATTTCTTTTTCTCATCAACATCATCTCCATTCCCATTGACTTAATTTGTGAGTTTATTTCTAACACACTGCGGTGTAGGTGTGCAGTTCATTTGGGACAGCTGTTGCGAGTCCATAGCGAAGGTGAAATCGTCTCCTGGTTCCGGTTGCATTCTCGCCCACTGCATGGGCCTCGGAAAGACGCTGCAGGTGTGTGTGATGAAGAGGCTCAATAGAATTGAGCAAGTGGTGTCATTTACAGGAAGCGACTTATTAGGAAGTCGTGTGTGTTTTTCAGGTGATCACGTTTCTGCACACGGTGTTGACGTGTGAGCTGGTGATGCTGAAGACGGCGCTGGTGGTTTGTCCTCTAAACACAGTGCTCAACTGGAGAGCCGAGTTCGACAAATGGCAGCGTGGCATCATCAAAAAGAAAATGGAGGTCAGTGTTTTTTCAGAATGTTCGACTGAATGAACTGTATACATAAACACAGCTTTAAAAGCACTTCATACATAATTCATAGACTAAAAGTGATGTGCATTTATGTACATCTCTGTCTCTCTGGCGTCCAGGTGATGGAGTTTGTGACGGTGAAGTCCGTGTGTTCTCGTGTGAATGCTCTGACCAGTTGGCACAACAGAGGTGGTGTGATGATCATGAGTTATGAAATGTACCGCATTCTCACACATGGAGATCAAACCAAATACGGCAAACAACAGGAGAACCTGCGTGCAGCACTGCAGAACCCGGGTACGGAGCTGCCAAATACTAATCCATTATTCACACTGTAGTGCATAACACACCCTGCCGAATCCTGCTCCTCATACACAATGTACTGTACTCGCACCCTGCTGAATCCTGCTCCTCATACGCAATGCACTGTACTCGCACCCTGCCAAATCCCGCTCCTCATACGCAATGCACTGTACTCGCACCCTGCCGAATCCTGCTCCTCATACGCAATGCACTGTACTCGCACCCTGCCGAATCCTGCTCCTCATACGCAATGCACTGTACTCGCGCCCTGCCGAATCCTGCTCCTCATACGCAATGTACCGTACTCGCACCCTGCCGAATCCTGCTCCTCATATGTTTTGCTGTCCATGGAACATCCGTGTGTGTGTGTGTGTGTGTGTTTAGGACCCGACGTTGTGGTGTGTGACGAAGGCCATGTCCTGAAAAATGAGGCGTCTGCTATCTGTAAAGCAATGCGCTCCATCCGCACGCGCCGGCGAATTGTCTTGACCGGAACACCGCTTCAGAACAATCTCAACGAGTGTAATGACCTTTGACCTTTTACCCTGACCAAGCTTTTAAAAAAAACAAAAACAATTTTTTTTTCCAAACAGTCTTTAGAAGCTCGTGTGTGTGTGTGTGTGTGTGTGTGTGTGTACTACAGATCACTGCATGGTGAGTTTTGTGAAGCAGAACCTCTTGGGTTCTCTGCGCGAGTTTCGGAACCGTTTCATCAACCCCATCCAGAACGGCCAGTGTGCCGACTCCACGCCCTCTGATGTGAGACTGATGAAGAAACGTGTGCACGTCCTCCACGAGCTCCTCGCTGGATGTGTTCAGGTCAGAGCGAGAGAGAGAGAGTCAGACAGAATGTAAGAGGGAGAGACAGACAGAGAGAGAGGGAGGGAAAACATTTCGAACAGAATATTCTATCGTTACTTTGTCACCAAGTTACATGAGGTTGGTTTCTAACTCGAGCTGGCTGTGCTAAAGTGTGTGCGTGTCTTGTAGAGACGGGATTATTCCGCTCTGACGCCTTTCCTGCCACCCAAGCGAGAGTACGTGCTGTCAGTCAGGATGACAACACTACAGTGCAAACTGTACCGACACTACTTACAGAACTACACTGGTCAGACAGGCACACACACACACACACACACACACACACACACAACTCAATAACCACAGA
>JANZLB010000021.1:34025298-34038216 GCA_026167865.1 Notarius quadriscutis
GGCGCTGCCAGGAGCTGGGGCGGAAACTGTCGTACGCTCAGCTAGCTCAGCTGGGAAACACTTGCCAGTCATAACCAAATGGTCGTAAAGTCGATCGGTCGTAAGTTGCATAGGTCCTAAGTCGACGACTACCTGTATCTTAATCTTCGCAACTTGTCATATCTCGTTATGCACACAAACAAAAGTATACCACGGCGCACATTCACACACAACTCTCCCCAAACCCCTGACCCCTCCTTTTTTTGTGAAATTATGTATCAACCATGTCGATACAACTGAAGGGAAAAAAATGGAATAACAGTTGGGAATATTGTCCATCCATACATTATCCGTAACCGCTTATCCTGTGCAGGGGCGCGGGAAAGCTGGAGCCTGTCCCAGCTGACTATGGGCGAGAGGCGGGGTACACCCTGGACAAGTTGCCAGATCATCACAGGGCTCGGGAATATTGTGAATATGATTATGCAAATTGCTGAAACCGAAATAAATCTAAGTTTAAAAAAAAAAATCTAGTTTTTGGATATCTTCTTTTTTAGTGTGCAAGGATCACAAGACAAACCTGATAATATCGTAATTAATCTGACATACGCTTTTCTTTCTTTCATTTTTAGACTCACACGATGCTCTCTCTGACAAGTCGCATGTTCTGACGCACTGTGACTCCACCGAACCTCCTCTTCTGTCCCCACCCACTCTTGATTCCTCCAGTCAGACAGCTGAAGTTCCCTTCAGTGTGACAGACCTGCACGATGACTCCGTCTCCAAAGCGACCTCTCTCTCCTCACTCTCTTCATTCTCTTCTCTCTCCTCCCTCTCCTCTCTCACTTGCTCCAAGCCCGTGAGTCCCTGGTCCGTGCCTCAGAGCTGTGATAGGTCAGCCCTTTCCAGCATGGATTCTGGGGGAGGAGACTGCATAAGTTGTCTACTTCCTAAGAACCAATCATGTGAGTCCGTTCTTGGGTTAACCTCTGATTTCCAGTCCTGCCCTTCCTCCAACATCAGCATGCAGTGCCTCAGCTCTGCCACCACTACTGGCCGCTATGGTGACCAAGTGCTATCTGATCAGTTGCTCAGTGGCCCCACCCATCCAGCTGGAGTTAATGAAAATGCAGAAGAAGGCAAGTCAATGCGAGAGAGCGAATCAGATGATGATCCAACCTCTAGGAGTATATATGAGAGCTTGGGGGAGGAGGCTCAGGACTGGAGCTGCCTGGAGTCCTTGATCAGCGAGAGCCGAATGGAACTGTTAGACTTGTGCGCTCGCAGTGAGCTGGCTGTCAATCTGTTTTGTGAGGAAGATGTGGAAAACTACATGTTCCAGGATGAAGAGTCAAACCTGGGCACTGACGTTTGTTCACTCAAAATTCGCTATGAGTCCTACCCGGATGTGGCACAAGAACGGACTGAGGTCCCCCTGCAAGATGAATCTCAACTAGGCTTTTTTCCCACTCTACCTTGTAGCAGAACGGAAAGTTTGCAAAACAAAACAGACCAATCAAGCGAGGACAAGGCAGAGGCCCCAACAACCCCCAACAGCAATTTTCTTTTTGACCTCAGTAACTCACCAGAGGATTCTGGCGAGTTCAGTGATGACAGCTACTGCACAGGCTCATCCCCTGACACCTGGCAAGCTCAGCAGCCCCATGGGCAACTGTCCAGGGAGAATTCTAGTTCCTCCAGCCAACTCAGTTACCGTCTTCGTGCTAAGAGGAAGGTTGCTTTCCGAGAAGACTACCTATATGACGTGGACTCCATAGAGAGTGAGAGGAATGCAGAAAAGCGCAAGAAGCTGTCAGTTGGACCGAAGAAAGAGTGGGACGATGACTGGTGTCCAAAGAAGCGGCGCCGGTCATGTCGAAAGGAGCCGCCGGTCATCATTAAATACATCATCATCAACCGCTTTAAAGGTGAGAAGCACATGCAGGTGAAGTTGAGTCGAGTGGAACCTTCAGTCTCAATGGTGAATCTGAATCCAGATACCTTACTGCACTATGAAAAACTGGCACCTCTGAAGGCCTACTGGCAGAAGAAGGAAAAGGAACAGCAGGAGCAGAATTCCTTAGCAGCTGCAGAGAAAACCAAACGCCTCAATGGCTGCAAAAGGCCACCGAGCACTACCCCTAAACGTAAACAAAGGAGTGCAAGACTCAGGATTCAACGGATCCCTGCTGTAGAGACTCCAATTCACAGCCAAACTGCTGCTGCCTTGTGTAACAATCAACAAGAAATGGCTGACTCAGTAAAAAGCACAGAAGACCTACAAGGGGCCCCAACACATGATGCCTTGGAAAAAGTAGAGACAGGTAAAATTACACACCCAGCCAGGGCTAAGAGCAGAACTCAAGAGAGAGAGGAGAGGAGAAAACTAGATAAGACAGTGAAGATAAAGAAATTCAAAAGTGAAGCCAGACTGAGGGCTAAAAAGCTACAGGAAGCACAGAAAGAGGAAAACCCCACTGCCTCTGAACTTACAGTCTTAAGTTCTTGTTTACCTGAAAACCTTAGTGACTCTTTGGAAAGTAATCTTCTCACAAACGAGACCTTGGTTGAAAAATGCACTTTGACTCCCACTGCCCCCGAGACTAATGAGAATGTGGACCTCCTGCCTGGTGGATATCTACAGACTCTTCTGGAAGCTTCTAATTCTTCCAGCAGTGCCAATGTCGCATATTTTTCTACAGACCAGCAGCAGACAGGGTTGCTACCAGTTGAAGCCCCTCTGCAACCAGTACAAACTTGTGTACTCTCTCCTCCCTCAGAATCTGAGCTCCCACACTCACCCCACCCTCTCAATCACATCCCACACCCCACATCATTCCCCGAGACCGACCACCCTGAACAAAGCTACCCTGTTAACTGGCCTTCACAACCCACGGTTGAGCAACTTTCATTCTCTCCCGACATCCCAACTCAGTCCCCAGTCATGCCGTCAGGCTTTCCCAGGCCAATGCCTGTACTAGCAGGGGATGGCACAACAGTGACAGGGTATAGCCAGGTACCACTGGGTACCTGCAGGATGGCATTCGAAGAACCACTCCTGCCAGAACCCCACTCGGATAATGATTATGGGCGTAGTCCGGTGGGATCACGAGTTGAAAACGGCATGGGCCGACTCGTCAGCTTTAACTCTCTGGGATCTCTTTCCGCAGCTTCAAGTAACTATAGTTCTCTTAGCCTGAGAGATGGAGAAAGAGAAGAGGAGATGAGCGAGATCAGTGATGGTTTCCTTTCACATTGCAGTCCTCAGCTAGTTCTACAGCAGAGCCTTGAAGAGATTACTCCACTTCGAGAGTCCACTGACTTGCTTGATATATCAAACTTCACCCCTGACAAGTTCCGGCATTCCTCCTTGTCCGAAATGTCCCCACCTGACACACCTAGCCCCTCACCACAGCTGCTGGGAAACTGTGGCAAAGGGGGAGGGTTTCTAGAAGCAGCAGGGGCTAATGTGAGGTGGAGCTGCAGCACTGTTCCTCAAGTGGAGCAAGATGCATCACAAAACACACACGTCTTACAAACCTTCACTGCGGAGGAGGATGAAGAAGGGCTTCAAGGTGTTAAGAGGTCTAAAAAGAAGGGAGGGAAGAACGGGCAAAGCACCAAAAAGACCAAAACTCCCAAAGCAGCTAAAGGTGAGCGGGTCAAGGTCCCAAAACAGGGTTCACATTCTGCTAAGAAAATCAAGGCATTACTAGAGGGGAAAGCAGCTAAAGGGGAGAGGAAATTAGATAGTGGCGCTCCATCTCCAACCCCCTCCCTGAACATGATCGGGGTTCAGGGGGACTGGCCGAATGCTGGAGCTCTATCAGATGATGATCAGGGTGAGTTCCAAGAGCCGTCAAACATCCTGTCCAATATAGTCTCTGGCATGGCAGAGGTGCAACGCTTCATGCGGGCTTCAGTGGAACCACTTTGGGGGCCTTGTCTGTCTCCAGGGCAGCACACTCTCCAAAGCCAAACACTGAAAATACTTGGTAGCAGTGCTGACCTTAAGAAACGGGGCAGTGCATCGGGGGCAAGTAAGGGGAAGAAAGGGACAGGGCGTGATGGTAAGACCTCATCAAAACTTCTTGCACCTGGCTTCTTCCCTCCTATCGGTTTGGATTGCCTTCCACTTCCTCACCGGCCTGCTCACAAAAAGATGTACCGCCACAAAAGCACCACAAAGTTTGCCCGTGACGAACTTTTATCGGGTAAAAGGGACATTAAAGGAGTTGCATTGGCAGCTTTGGTAGAGAAACAGAGGTAATATTTTCTCTTTGCAAAGTACCCATGTCAGTCCTTGTTTCCTGTCAAATCCTTCTGAGCCGCCACCCCTACACAAATTTCAGAGCTGCATGGCACTGATTTTACCCACAGTCCTTTGCCTGCCCCACAGGAAAGTGGGTACACCCTGCATGACAGCCCTGCGAAGCTACCTACTGACTAAGTGGAGTCACTGTATCACAGCTGCATCTATTTGCCATTTGCTGCTTTGTTGCATTTTTTAAAATCAGTTTATTTTTTGATCAGGGTTTTTTTTTTTTTAAAGAGACAATGCCTTGATATCCACCATGAAAGCGTACTCTGGTGTAGTATTACATTTGGGGGTTTGTTTTCTTCTCCCTGTTACAGGTCAAGCGCTATAAGTGTTTCATCCGTGTGCTAACACTGTAATTTAAAACAAGCCCATACACCTTGGAAAATGGTTGCCTTCTGTTGTTCAAGGGTCAAAGGTTGTTGTTGTTTTTTTTTTTTTTTTTTAATATTCCCCTTATTAAGAATATTCCAGTGTTACTGTGCCAACCGTTTGGAAAGATGGATTTGGGAACTCCATGGGTAGCACATAATTCGAAAAGGACATCTTGCTTTTGTATAAGACACTTGTGTCTTAATGTAATAGTTGTCTTTAGTATTACGTTTATTTATGGTTCGAGAATTGAGGGTTTGGTCATCGGTGCCATAGGCTGACCCGAGTCCTCTCTGCCAGTATCAAAATGCTGTTGTACAGGAACATATGCACTATTTACAAAGTAAGATTATATCAAACATGTTTAAAATTAATGTGCCAAAATATGAACAATTAAGTGTACAGAACATTTTTATCTACATAATAAATATTTGCTGTTTTTTAATGTGGTGGTGGTTGTGGGAATGTATGTGTGTGGTCTCGGGGTGGGTTGGAGAATAATTTCGGATTTTACTGTTGTTACATATGCAGACATCGGTTTGTGGAGTCTTCTGTACAATCGGGGAGAATGATATATCATTGGTTTTTTTTTCACTGTTTTGTTCAATATTACATGCTTAGTGAGTTGCAAAAAGAAAGAAAGCCACTGAGCAAAAGAGAAGAGGAAGAGTCGTAACGTTGTAACTACGCATGTGCCAAATATAAATATTTAACATTTTATCACAATTTACGATATCATGATGTTTAAAAGACGTGACTACGTGTTTTGGGATTGAAGCCAACAGAATTATGCTAGCTAGTCGGGATGATTTATAGCTCGATACTTGAAGACATTTTCACAAGACACAGTATGAATCACCAACACAGTGCCAATAAAACAGTAGTGCCAAATTAAAAAAAAAAACTCATAATATTTTGACATTTAAATTTTTTTTTTAAATATTTTAATTTTTCAAAAAGCCACAAAAATGCATCTTGATATTCAGTCAATGAAATGTTATAAAATTACTTTGATTTATTAATTACTTTTATTAATCTTATTCATTACTTTTATTAACTTTTAATTTTGTTGATATCATTCATATCAGTATATCGCTCAGCACTACTAGCTAGCAAGTTACATATGCCGCCTGCTCACACTACAGCTCGCGGTGGGTTTAATTTGCGAATACTTGGTGATGAAAAATCAGTAGCGTCGCCACCAATTGTGCGATGCACGGTGAATGTTCTCCAAGGTTCACAAGTTGTTTTTTGGTGTGTCTCCGCCTCGTGAGTGGCCAAAAACATCGTGAAAAATTTCAATGGTGGCGATGTTTTCGTCAGCAAATTAAAAGCAGCGACTACTCATGGATGGGTTTGGGAATACTTCCTGAAGCTCAGGGAAGCATCGCCACCAAACGCCTCATTTTCATCGATAACTCATCGTGAGCTGTAATGTGACTGTAACCTTAGCTAGCTAAATATAGACTATGAAACATTAGCTAGCGAACTGTAAGCAATGAAAAATATCGTTAACTTGCGTTTGTTGACATATCTGTCAGTCGGAGAGATTTGCTTTACTCTGGACACAAAAAGGAACGATAGCAGATTTCAAAACAAAAATGCCTCACAGCTACTCAAGAGTACTTTTACCAAATATTAGCACATGCCTAGTTATACATGATCTGTCGAGAAGGTACGAAAAATGTTCAATAAGAAAACATGTACAGAGAGAACTGAACTGGTAACTGGTACTGAACTTCTCATAAACCAGTATTGATCATAAATCTCATGATTCCGCTTCATAAAAATTGCATTCCCGAATAAACTCGAATAAAACGATCAGTGGGATCATTTTTGCGGGCAACAGGACCAAATTATTTTTGAGAGTTTTTCCAGTGTTGGTAGCGATGTGCATGCATAACCACGATACTCGAGCTACGTTGTGCATGCAGATGCCCATATTTAGCATCTTTTTTGTTTGCTTTTTTCCTCTTGCGATGTTTGAATGTTATTTAATGTTTACAAAAAAATAACGTGAGTACCCCAGCATTCCCTAGCATTCCTTCTTCGTCTTTTTCCCCTTTTATTTATTTATTTATTTATTGGACTACACAGACTTATAAAATTCCCTTGTAAAGAAATATGAAATGCAGCATATGCTACAGCAGCGACTACAAAGTTAGTCAACAAAAAAAACCCACATCCATGTGCCATATTTATGAATGTATTACGCCTTTCATGCTTTTTATTTCACATAATTTTTTGCCTTTTTTTTTTGTCACAAAAACAGACCTGTTTGTATCTTCTGGTATCTTTGCCAGGAGGATTATTAAAACTCTTGATGTAGGGGGAAAAAATTTAACAACCTGTATATTTTTCATTGTGCCAATTTGTAACATATTTTCTAAGTGTATATTTTTCTTAGAAAGTGCTGTGAGGTCGTTTCTTGATGTTGCTTCTGTCCTTTTGCCTTTCAGGCAGTGAAAAAGGTCACTGAATTATCATGGGATTTGGTTTTTGGTTTTTTTTTTTTTGGTTTTTTTTGTGTTTTTTTTTTTTTATTTTAATTTTTTTGTCTTAAAGCCAAAAATTGTGAAAGACAAAAAAAAAATCCTCTGGTAAAGGAGAAAAAGCTGTGGCTTTGTTGAGTTTTGTTATTGGACCAATCTTATTGTGAGAGTGTTGTGCTCTAGTAAATCAATTCCTGATTTAAAAAAAATTAAAACAGACAGCTAATTAATGACACTAATTTGTGATTTAATCTCTGTTTTATAGATTTTAATGTAAATTATTCTAGTATTTTGTTTCTGTTGTATCCGTTTCAAAGGTTTAAATATTTGTGAACCAGCCTGTATGGTGAAAAATGTAATATTGGTAACTGGAGTTTTGTAATCATGTTTATGGAATAAATATAAATTTAAAAAGTGGCTTTGGTTAGTTGTTTCATGAAATCAAGTCTTTGTTTTTCCAAGAATGAAATGAATTTTTCTCTTTGTCTCTTTTGTGTGTGTTTTTTTTTTAATATTCGCTTTGACACACATAGTTAAATCTGTAAAGCGTTCTCAGATGACTTTATGGAAAATCAAGACCCTTTAGTGGACAATTCTTCATTTGCAGCCACATGACCAAAACTGCTTGCATCATTGACCGCCGCCATGTTGGAGGATATACAGTACAATCAAACAATAAGGCGTCTGTAAACAGCGTTCCAAACGATAACATAACTAACTTATTCGACTTATTTTAACTCACTGGATGGCCTTTCCAAGAAAAGGTACCAAGCCTACAAATCAACGGAGGCTTATAATTTTTACATCTCTGGCTGGGTGAACACTCTGCAACTGAAAACACACACTGTAGAACATATTTAGTTATTTGAGGTCATGGATTGACATGAATCTTGTTCGATTGATTCTGTGATCGTTTGGGAAGATTCTTCAATAATTTTGCATTTCTTTCTGCGCTCTGTAAGCCTCGCATTTCGAGCTCCCGCTTTAGTCCCATCTTTGATTTTGTTGTGGCCCGTTGTATTTTGTGTTGGAGCCCAGTCTGGATCTGTAAAATTGTCGAGATCAGCAGGTTTCACTAATGGAAAGAAAAAGCAAAATAAAAGCAGCAGCATCAAAAATGATATACAGCTCTTTTTAAAATGAAATAATCGTAGAAGCCTTTGATTGTCGGATCACACGCTTGATTGCAGCGAGTTTCTGCACGACCAGGCTATTAAACGATCCAATATTTCTTATATATTACGATCTTTCATTAATAACTAGTTCGTAGCACTTACCGTTGATAAAATGTTCACTGCAGACTCGTGTGGTTTTTGCTTTCTCATCGCTGAGATCAGCTCGGGTTATGTTGGACAGTCAGTGACGTCTACGCTCCGTGGACAACTCTTGTTTTTTCTCCTTGATTTCTTATAATTGCTGGAATTCTAAAGAACTTATAAGCCCCCTTGTCTCAAATAGAGTTGAACCCGCATCCAGTTACAGCACAAAGAGCGTAAAGGCATAGCGGAGAAACAAAAGGAATTCTTGAATATAACAACCTCTCAAGCATATCTTCGATAGTAAATGTGCGCCATGTGAGTTTGTGTATATCCTCCAACATGGTCACCTTCCAGTTCAAAGCCTCACGCAGAATTAGCTGTGACGTCACGTACAAACGAAGTGATACATATTTTTGAAAAGGCCCTCAGGAGTGGCGAGTATTAGAGTGTATTAGACTGTATTAGAGTCGAGTAAAAATGTTGCTCACAGAGACAGTCATGGACGTACCTCTCAAGATTATATTGTGATTATAAGACATCATGACTGTCAAATTGACAAGTGTGAGACATCTTTCAGGAATCATTTGAGTACAGACAAGATGCTCACCCTGCATCCTTCAGTTGAGAATATGCCATCTGGACATGTATCCACGTACAAACACACACGTTTCATTGCCCATGCCCAAACATATCCAAATACATACACAGGAGCACAGGTTTCTACACACACACACACACACACACACACACACACATTCAGAGAACGGCTGATTTGATTAACTCCCAAGCCTCCATTATTATGTTAGGTAGGTGGTGTAGAATTTCAATGATAATCCATAATGCATGACCTGCTCTGTTGCCGTGGCAACATAAATTCAAGGTTACCGGCTTTGCAGGAGCGTAGCTGGGCGCTCCGAGGAAGCGCTGCTCAAAATTCTGCTCATGGAGGAGGAGCATCAATCAAACTGTCGTAGATTGCAAAGTACTCATAATCAGATGGAGAGGGGAAAAAAGGAGGGGGGAGGGAGGAGCAGTAATACAGGACAATTTACAGAAAGAAAAATAAATAAATAAATAAATAAATAAATACTACTATGAGCTACTTGCATTAACTGTGCCTCATACACGGGCTGAGCTCTGAAATAGAGCTGGTCAATTTGAGCTAATATCACCGTTTTTGTGCAGTTCCAGGTGACTTGATCTCATTTCATTTGTTGTTATCTTGCTTGGGCAGGCTGGGGATGTGACCTGAGCCTTCTGCTGCCGTGGGCTTTGGGGGGCTGGGGAGGAACAATGGAAATCAATTCTCACCAGAGACCCGACACTCTGCTGCCACCCACAGCCCCCTGCTGAGAGAGAGAGAGAGAGAGAGAGTTGCAATCTATCTGCTCTTTGGGCCATGACTGCTTACTTTCGTTTCAGCAGCTCTGTGTAAATCCAGCTCAAGCTCCAGCTCACTCCCTGCCCTGCTCCTCCGCAAGCGGCTGCCTGGACAAAATTCCGAAAGAAAATTGAACGAAATAATCCAATATGTTTTTATGCATGTTATATGAAGCTTAATACCAGTGAACACTTTTTATCAGGAACATATAAATTCACTAGAGATAGAGAATTAAACTGGTTTGGAATTGGACTGGATTGAAGCTTCTGACCCTTTCTGACACAAACACACACACCTCTGTCTGCGTTGGTCACTGGTCATTCACAAAAGTTGGCCTTCCTCCCAGGGCTCAGAATGTGTTCTTGAGGCTTTTGTTCTATCTTTTCCTTTGTGGTCCATATCAGGTTTTCTTTCAGTCTGCCCAAATAGCAGAGGACTGGATCCCAGTCAGTGAGGGTGGCAGGGCCATGCCGACTGATTCTTACACACACAGCTGTGTGTTCTTGGATTAGCCTGATCCTGGACAGGCCACACACTTTCTTGTCTCATCCTTCATGCTTGCCAGAAACGCTTGTTGAAAACTGGGATATGAGCATAAACACTCAGTGCACCTTGTGAACTGGTCTACCATCTGCCATGAAGATGTGCTATGTGTGTTAATTTTGTATTCATAAGATCGACAGTTATCATTTATTTATTTATTTATTTATTTATTTATTGGTGATGCATTTCCCAGGCTTGATGATGTCTTCATGGTCGATGTCACATATATTTTTCTCAACACCCAAGCCAGAGATGATGCAGGTTATTTCTCTTGAAACATTAACTGCATAATAATGAATAAGACTCACATTTCCTGGTCCGTAGTAGATAAGCCGAGAAAAATGACAGCAGGACTGTGAGGGTCCATTTGCATGACGATGGCCTCAACATCACAAGGAGAGCAAACAAGAACAGCCTCTGATCGTATCTTCAGTAAGAAAACAGTTTCAAATCGAATTGGAGAGCCCACTATGGATTTTAAATTGAGCGCCTCAGACGGATTCTAGGGATCTTATTCTGATATAATCTCTGATGTGGGGATTTTATTAGTCTGTGGGTCTTCTTTTATTCTCCTGGTGGCATAAAGATAAACGGCCAGTAAAGGTTCAGAGGTGTTTGGGGTTTCTTTTCCCCAAACATGTGCTTGGACTCACTAATACAGCTTGGTCAGTTTATACAGAGCCACTGTGAATATCTGGCCAAGTTTCTAAATATGGTCGGTGCTAATTACATTAGGAAGGATGCATGAGGAAAAAGGTTTATGTTGTTTTTCACACTGACCACACGGCTACTTTGGCAATATTTCATGCTGTTTTCTGAATATCTGTGACTAATTTATGGAAGAGATTGCTCCTGGAATCAAGAATTAATTACATGAAATGCCCAAGGACGCATTTGCGTTCACAAACACATGAATAACTACAGTAATAAAGATAAATTCTGCCTGTCTCTTAAATCACCACCTAACCTAAACTAATAAAACACCATCCACCAGAAATTTTCAAATTATTGAACCTTGTCGGTGGTGCTTGGAAACCCGCGTGTGCTTGTGAATTTAATTAGACACAATGCTTTAAGGTATGATTGGCCTGTTTTATTTTCTTGTTCTCACAGTTTCCTACTGTGGCTTATGCAAATGACCTTTCCAAGTGCTTTAAAATCATTCCTATTTTCAACTAATTTGTTTATTTCATTTTTTAAGCTTTTTTCACTCAACTTGAGGAATCGAACCGAAACCAACGCATTCATCCAACCACAAATTAACACAAGTACTATTAAAAGAAACACATGCTTAGGGTGAGGGCATTTTAACTTTCTTTTGACTTAAAAATCTAGTGAACTCTTCCTCACTCATTAGAATTAGCATTTTGTTTGGGATCAGGTTTTTGCTATTAAACATGCTCTTAAACATATTCAAGAACAATACTCAAACTAGAACCGTGAGTTGGCCTAGTGGTTAGCGTGTCCGTCTCTTGACCGAGAGATCGTGAGTTCTACTCGTGGTCGGGTCATACCAAAGACCATCATAAAAATGGTACCTACTACCATCTGGCAAGGCATACTGCAATGCAGATGTGAGTGGGGGAGTCAAACTCTCACGGTTACCAGAGGACTAGCCCCCCACTATAACACTAGCTATATAATAGGCGAGAGGCCGAGGGCTAACAAATCGGAGATCGGCGCCTCACCTATACGCCTTAAGGAATTGGGTAGTATGGGGACAGGAGATTGCCTGGGAAGACCAGATCCTGGCGCAGAAGGGACTTTGACTTTGAATCAAGCTATAGTCCCCTAGACAGGGTGGCAGGGTGATGTAGTGGTTAGCACTGTCGCTGCACAGCAAGAAGGTTCTGGGTTCGAGCCCAGTGGCTGATGGGGGGCCTTTCTGTCTGGCGTTTGAATGTTCTCCCAGTGTCTGCATGGGTTTCCTTCGGGTGCTTCGGGTTCTTTCCCACAGTCCAAAGACTATAGCCTCATTAAGATACAAGATTAAAGTAAACATGACCAACTAATGAAAATTTTGCAAAAGATTAGATGTCCAAATGTGAAATGAAAACGAAAACCATGTTAAAATGTCATACATATATGAGCATTCTTAGAACCCATGACTGGACTGGATCGACCAACAGGTGCCAGTGAGTGAACCATCCCATGTCTTCTCCAGTTTTGAGCAGAAACGTTATAATCAAGGATGCGTCATTAATGGAGGGTGTTGCACAATGCACAACAGGAGTAAACAGTAGTAGCCATACGCAATTTCAATTTTTGACCATATAGGACACAGTTATAGAAACGACTGACTGTATTTATACTCACACTATCTGTTACCACCCAGATGACGATAGGTTCCCTTTTGAATCAAATTTTCTTCCTCCTGTTGTCTCAGGAAGGTTTTCCTTGCCACTGTTGCCTCAGGCTTGCTCATCAGGGATCAATAAATTTATTAGGGATACATTTATTAGTTGGGCGGCACGGTGGTGTAGTGGTTAGCGCTGTCGCCTCACAGCAAGAAGGTCTGGGTTCGAGCCCCGTGGCCAGCGAGGGCCTTTCTGTGCGGAGTTTGCATGTTCTCCC
>JANZLB010000021.1:34255967-34266034 GCA_026167865.1 Notarius quadriscutis
GCAGAGCAGTGGGTTTAAAAACAGGCTGATGAATATATGGACGAGTTGAATGAGGACTTATTGTTGAGTCTCTAAAACAGTCATTGAATTAAGTGACTTTTGTCAGTAAAATTAGGTGTTTAACAACCTGTTAAAATACACCAGAATGCAGGAAACGGCATCTAATTAATTACAAATTTTCTGGGGGACAACCCCCAGACCCCCGCCAGTGTGTCCCCCCCACATTAAAAATGCTTCTGACGCCCCTGGTTTAGAACGTGTAAAACGGCCACTGGTGGAGGACATCAACATTCTAAAAGAGATGTTGACCTTTCTCTGCCCCGGGTAACCAGCCTGACGACGGCTAAACTCTTTTTTTTTTTTTTTTTAAAGGTTCCTGGCAGTAATTCGTTGTAATCCCCATGTGACTCGCGTTTGTAGAACACCTCAAGGCTTTGTTTTCAATCGATCAGCGTGACACGGAGTCTGGGAGAGTTTTATTTCCCTGCCTCTTCAGAATCGGGTTTCGCTGTTAATTCATTACTCTCTTCTGTCATTTTTCAGCAAAAAAAACCCTCAAATAAAATAAAATAAAAAAAAGCAGACATTACACGATTTCCCCTTGAGCCCAAACACAGTCGATCAGCTGAGACATGCTCACTGCTTCAAGTTTGCTTTTTTCAGTTTTGCACAAAGCTACAAAGCTCCTGGTACGAATCAGGAATACGGAAACGTTTCGACTCCAGTTTAGCATCAGGGTCCATATTTCCTGATCATGTGATCATGTTCATCTCGAAAAAAAAAAGACAAAATGACAGAAATCATACACGCAGTCAAGCTGAGTCACTTAGCACTAAGTCTCATGGGGCGTGGCCTAAAGTCTGAAGGCGGGGTTTAGTTTAATATATATATACACAGTATTTTACCTTCAAAAGTCTAACAGGAGAGAAAGAGAACTTCTTTCAGGAACTGAGAAGTGAGACTCTCCAAGGGGGGAGGGGGGGGGGGTCTTCTGAGTTTGCTCTCTAGAGAGCTCTAGAACTCCCTCAAAAGGAGAACTCATCCAAAACCCGGCCCAGGAAATTCTATTTTTCTCCTTTAGAGTTCTGGAACTCATAATTTCCTCATCAGAAAGGCTTCAGAGAATGTTCCTGCATGAGAACAAGTCCAGGAACTGAGGAGTTCTCTTTCAGAGGGCTTCAATTCTTCAGTAAAGATTCTGGAGCTCAGCGAGAACACATCCAGGAACCAAATGCAGGAGCTACCGTTCAGGAGCGTTAAGGAACTCTGACCTCAAAAACACTGCAGAACGTTGGTGAAAGAGAATTCTTCAGCTCCTTTCAGAGCATTCCAGAACTCTTTATTCCCTAAAGACAATTCTGGAACTCTCCTTAAAAGAGAACTCCTCCAGGAAGTTCTGTTTCAAGAGAGTTCTGGAAATGTTCATTTCCCTGAAAGGATTATGGAACTCTAGAGAAAGAGAACTGGTCCAGGAACCGAGGTGTTTTCTTTTGGTAAGGTTCCAGAACTGTTCTGTTCCACAAAAAAATAAAAAATAAATAAATAAAGGACAGGTATCTGGAAATGCCATGAAAAGAGAATATGTCGAGTTATCTTTCAGGAGTGATCCAGAAGGCTTCATTTCCTCAAAAGATTTACAGAACTATCTTGGAAAGAGAACCTGTTCCAACAACCAGGAACATCCCCCCCCCCCAAGTTTATTTCGGAATTCTCCTGGGTGGAGAAAAAAATTAATTCCAGGAAATAAATAAGGTTCAGAACTGTTCATTTCCTCAGAAGAAACTGGAATGTCAAAGGATACACAGATCCTCTTTTTTTTAATAACCTTTTATTATATTTCTTCTACTTCCAGAGCACTCACTGTGTGTGTGTGTGTGTGTGTGTGTGTGTGTGTGTGTGTGTGTGTGTGTGGGATCTAAACCATACATCTCTTTTGTCGTCATGTCTCTCAACTCATAAGGCATTCTCACCCTCAGGGTGTGTTTTTCATCTCTTAAACACACACACACACACACACACACACACACACACACACACACACACACACACACACACGAGTTTGATTTATATTTGACGTGTGACACATGAAAAAGGAACACGTTACTCTTCATGTGTTAGCTGCTATCAAAAGGGTAAATTATCCACTGTTCCACAGAGAGAGAGAGAGAGAGAGAGAGAGTGTGTGTGTGTGTGTGTGTGTGTGTGTGTGTGTGTGTGTGCGCACATATGCTGCTCCTGTTTATCGGGCAGTTTTATTGCACAGATTACGTAAGGTCCGTAGTAAATGTCTCTCGAACACAAACACAGCTAATGATGGGACAGTGCATGCCTGGTCATTAAACACCTCAATGGCTTTGAGGTCTCTCTCACACACACACACACACACACACACACACACACACACACACACACACACACCACCATTTACTTTCTACAGAGACCACTCCTTAATTAAGGCATAAATGGAAGCACACACATGGAAGCACCTACACCTCACGGTCTCTCTCTCTCTCTCTCTCTCTCTCTCTCTCTCTCTCTCTCTCACACACACCCTGTACCAGCAGCTCAGCCCTCCACAGAAAGACATAACACACACACACACACACTTCTCAAGCATGCTTAAAAATGTTCGCCTATTCCCTCAAGGCTAATAGCTAAAGCATTTACATGAGAACTCATTAAAAGATAAAGCGTAAGACAAAATTATTAAATTGCAACTTCATTTATTAAATTTAAACATCATCAGTGGATGAGGTTCTTGTCTAGAAGGTTGAGGGTTTTAATCCCAGAACTGCCACAGGTTTTCCCCCGAATTCAGCTCTAACACGCTATTATGAGAATTTGAGAACAACACAGTCTTATGAAGGAGCAAATGGAGTTTTAATGAGAACGTCTCGTTGCAGAAACATCATTAGCGCAGGATCTTTGACCCTCAGGCACATTATTAACTACACTTTCTCTGAACTTTAATTCCTGAAACCAAGCACGGTTCTGTGCAAAACATCACTCTCGCACTTGTCCGTTATAAAAATTCATTTGCGTGACAGCGCTGCTGAATTCTGGATTCAGAAAGCCATGTGGCTTTTCAGGACGGCCGATACCTACCCAGAAACCAAGTGCATACCCTCATTCTGACCCAGGAACCCTGTGATTACCTTGGAACCTTTCTCATAGGGACACCATACCTCCTCAGAAACTTACCCCACAAGGACCCACTTCATATTTACATAAGAACCAAGTGGGTCTACAGGTATCTGCCTCCCAGGAACCTCATTCTCATGAGGAAACTTATTCCTACCCAGGAGACACGTGACTATCCCCACACCAGAATCATACGCCTTCTCTGGAAGCCATACCTACCCAGAAACCCTTTGACAAACTTGGAACCTTCCTTGCAGGGATGCTATACCTCCTCAGAATCTTGCCTAACAAGGACCTCGTTCATATTTACATAAGAACCAAGTGTATCTACAAGTATCTGCTTCCCAGGAACCTCACTCTTACCAGAAACTTTGTTCCTACTCAGAAGCCCTGTGATTACCCTGCCTCTCTTGGACACAGAAACCTCATGCTTTTTTCATGCAGAACCATGTGCCTACCCAGAAACCACTACCTACGAACTCAAAACCAAAAATGATATGCATCAGATCTGGACATGAGACTGTCCAGATCTGTTGCAGAGATCTGCTGGATCATCGGCAGAACCATTAGAGTCAGATTCTACCGAGTAGGCAGGCATGATTATCTTGATTATCCTGCCATGGCCTGTGCCTATTCAGGAGGTCTGGGCCTACCCAGGAATCTATTGAGAAAGTCTGTCCCCAGACAACAATCCTTACCGAACCAGGAAGTATCTTACCCAGGAACCCGGTGCCTGCAAGTTACTTGCCTTCCAGGGACTACCATTACCCATAAATCTCACGCATAAGCAGGACTTTGTCTCCCAGAAACACGACTCCTATCTGAGAATCTCATGCTTACCGAGGGACCATATACTATACAGAAATTGTTCCTGGGAACCATGTAATTCCTGGCTTGTACCTACCCAGGAATACTGGGTCTCGTGAGAAACTCTGCACCTTACCAAGAATCCATATCTAATCAGGAAAATCTTCACCAGGAACCCAGTGCCTACAAGGAACTCACCTCCCAGGACCTCCATCACAACCCAGAAATCTCACACTTAATCAGGAGCCTGTGCCCCAGAAACACTCCTCCTAGAACATCTCATGCTTACTGAGTTACAATGTGCTGTAATGAAGCTGCTACCTGGGAACCAAGTGATTCCTGGCTTGTACCTGCACCTAACCAAGAATCCATACCTCATCAGGAAACATCCTCACCAGGAACCCAGTACCTACTCAGTACCTTGCCTCCCCGAAACACTATTCCTACCCAGAAGGCTCATGCTTACCCTGGGACAGGCTCAGTAACTCTGTAACTCACCGCAGAACATTCTACCCTGGAACCAAACTCCTCCACATGCATCTATTTACCTCAGAACCCAGATCGCATAATAATCTTTCCGAGACCTGGATGTGATTATGAGTTATGCAGAGCTGCTGGATCAGAAGTGGATCCATTCCAGAGTCAGCAAGTACAATATTAAACTCGAGTTTACGAACTTTTGCATTTATGTTCTCATCATTCACATTGATAAATAATTTCACCTCGCCTTTTCCTTGCCTTGCCGCTGGCTGTGTTTTCAGTCCTCACCTTTCCGAGACGAGGTGTTAGATTTGTTATTACAACACCACTCCGGATTTTTTTTTCTTCCCCCGACTCGCTCGTCTTCATGACTCTCGCTAACACGAATCCTCAAAATCAAATCCGAGCATCTTGAATTACGCAGTGGAGAGAGTACTGTATGACCTCTGACCTTGGACATTATTAACTGCACTTCCTTCAAACGTTAATTTCAGAAAGCACGACTGGGTGAAAAGCATCATTATTCTGCCGCTGTCTCGCTCTCTTCTTCTTCTTCTTCTTTTTTTTTTAAGCAAAAGCATGAGTGAACAACTGCTTTAAATGGAGTCCGGTAGATTGGCTTGTGTTTAACTCACACACACACACACACACACACACACACACACACACACACACACACACACACTTGCACAAGTGACTTGGCTCAACAAAAGTTTAACACCATTAACCTCAGAATGGCCTTGGGGAATATTTACTCTTTCCTCTTGCTCTCCCTCTCATCCTTTTGTTCATAAATATTCATCTCCATAATGGAGTTTTTCACAGTGTGAGTTCAGTTAATACCATCTGTGTGTGTGTGTGAGAGAGAGAGAGAGAGAAAGCGAGAGAGTGGGAGAAAGAGAAATGGGAGGAACGACTGCGAAATGAAAATCATGATTTATATGCTAAAGCTTTTTGCCGTTCTCGCAAGACGAGCAGAAAGTAAATGAAGACGAATAAAGACGGAGCTTTAACCCTTCGCTCTGAAGACGGTGTGTGTTACGATACTCGGACAGACGCGACTGTTTACAGCAGCAGGACGCAAAGTGGGTCTGGGTGAAGTGGGCGTGGCCTGGTGATGCAACACAGTTTACTGGTCTTTATGCAAATGAGAAGTGACATTTGGGGAAACAGGAAGAGACGCTGGGACTCAATCAGCAACAAAACCCCGAGGAGCATCCCTCCATCCATCCATCCATCCATCCATCCATCCACCGACAGCATGTTTTTGTTTGTTTATTTCTTTTGTTTGCGGCCTTTCTTAATTTCTTTCTTTCCTTCATTCTTTCTAACTTTTTCCTTCCTTGCCCTTCTTCCTTTCTTTAATTCCATTTGTTCATTCTTTTTCACTTGTATATAATTTACACTCTTCTGTATGATGTACGTGACGACATTTTCTTTCTTCACTCGTTCTTTCGTTCTCTGTGTTTATTTATTTGCTTGTTCCTTTTAATTTCTTACTTTCTTTCAAACTTCATTTCCTTCATTCTCTCTCTCTCTCTCTCTCTCTCTCAGGACACTCACTTTGTAACTCACGTTATCTTTGTTTCCCGGTCCTGATCAGACGTTTCTTCCTGGTGAGATGGAGGACAAACAGATTCTTACAAGATTTTTGGCGGTAAAATAAAGCCGCGCTCTGTATCTGCAGGAGTCTGAGCTTGACTGTGATGATCGCATTATCAGCCTGTAATCGAGTGTAAAGTTCCACAATAAAAAGACTGAACCCCGGTGTAAACACACACCACTTTCACTGCATGCCAACTGAACCACAGCGCTGGACTCTGATTGGTCAGAAGGTGTTGATTAATTCTCTCGAACAGCAGCAGGTTGAGATTACGGCACTCGCTCGGATACGTCATCATTTCATGACGTTTCGTTCTTTCATGCTGTGACAAGAAACAAATCGACTTTGGAGGAGTGAAAACAGTCACATGACTATCATGTTTAAAAAAAAAAAAAAAGCATCACCGTGAGACACACACACACACACACACACACGCACACGTCTCCTTACCAATGACGTATGTGAGCAGCAGGGCGAGTGTGATGGTGACGGCGGCGGCACTCAGCGCGGTACACTTCCAGTTACAGCAGCGATACGGTTTACTGAAGGAGAACAGCGGCCTGGAGATGGGGCTTCTGGGTAACGGCCTCGGGGGCGGAGAATACACTGTGCTGGAGGTCAGAGGGTAGTTCTGATTGGTCGCATTGAACAGCGTCGATGAACCTGAGCCGTGCTTAAACAGGAAGTGCCTGGACACAGAGACAGGAAGTGGAAAGTTGTTTGATGCAGATGTGATTATTTAACTAATCAATCAGTCACAGAGCTGGATATGAACAAAACAAACACTGAAAAAGGCAAAACATCTCAACAATGAACTTTCTTTCTTTTGTTTGCTTCCTTCCTTCTTTTATTTCCTTTTTACTCCTTTGTTTTTTTCTTCTGTTTCTCCGTTTTCATCTTCGTCTCTTTCTGTCATTGTTTAATGCATGTTTGTTTGTTCCTTATTTTTCTTTCTTTCTCATATCACCTGTTTAAAAATAAATAAATAAATAAAGAGGTGAATGACGGCGTTTCCGTCGGAGGTGTCCTGCCGTAATGAATAACTCTGTAAGGTTTGGTGTCTGAGAGAGGAAGTGAACGAGAGTGTTTCACGCTCAACCAGAAGTGATAAAGTGGACAGTTTGTAAGTTTATAAGTTGTTATTATGAGGTGATGATCACCTGGCACGCGTCTGTGATGATGTGGAGGAAAGATGTGTTTATAGAAATGATGATGAATGAAGGTTAGAGGAGGGCGTGGCCCGTTATAACATCATCAACATTAATGAAGTCGGAGTGGATTCTGAGGCTGGAGAGAGGATTAATGACAGATTCATCTGATATCAACTCAGTGGTTCATTTCTCTCTCTCTCTCTCTTTCTCCCCGAGTCTTTACTTTAATTACACACGTAGCTCCGGGTTTAATTACGGACATTTAGCACGGAGGTTAATTCCAGTGTAGATAATATCTCTAAGATTAATTCAGTAATGAATTGGACGTAAGAGGCGTACGCCAGATTCCTGCACGCCGTATCACGTGTAATTACACCAGGTCACGTCAAAAAATAAAAAAAATTAACTAACTAACTAAATAAATAAAGTACATACTTGAGACACACTTTGATATTAGTTATTAATTACAATGTTTTCCAACAAACTACTGCATCCTTAATTATACTGTTCAACACACACACACACACACACACACACACACACACACACACACACACACACACACGTTGACTCAGAGTTAATTTTAAGGCAAAAACATTTTTAAAGGTTAACTATGTTGAACATTAAAAATATTACACATCAAAATCTAAAATTAAATATTTCAATATAAACAGCAAGAAAATAAAACAATATTTTATTTTGAATAAATGTGTCACGATCTGCTCGTTTAATGTTTACGTGTAGATTTTTTTCCCTTTCTGAATAATTTTCAGATAGGTTCTTTTTAAATAGTGCTCACGGATTTCCCTTTTTATTGCTTCTTGATTTCATTTTTTTTGTTTCTGGATTCCATTTTTCCTTTTGTTTCTCAAATCACATTCACTTTTTCTTCCGGATTTATTGATTGATTGTTTTGATTTGTTTATTTCGTCTTGCCTTTTTTCGATTTCCTTCATTTTTGTTTCTGAAATCATTTTTTTGCCTCTGTATTCACATTTTTGATTTGTTGGTTTTTTTTCACTTAATTCCGTTTCTGGAATTATTTTGCTCAAGAGTTACATTTTTGCTTATTTATTTATTTACAAACTAACTAAATTTTCTGCAAAATTTTTTAGTTCTCAGTTCGCATTTTTGCTTCTGTAAATATATTTTTTCCGATGTCTGCATTCTATTTCTGGTTACCGGATTATTTTTTTCCCCAGTCACATGCTGATGTTCGTAACTGTACATTATTTACAAGAACATTTTGTTTTTGAGGAGAAACTGGTGATGCTGGTGGTTGTGATGGTGGTGATGATGTTGGTAATGGTGATGATGGTGGTGATGATGATGCTGATGGTGATGATGTTGGTGGTGATGATGGTGTCGATAATGGTGGTGTCGATGATGGTGGTGGTGGTGATGGTAATGTTGGTGATGGTGATGTTGGTGGTGGTGATGGTCATGATGGTGATAGTGGTGGTTGTGATGGTGATGATGGTGTTGATGATGGTGGTCATGATGGTAATGGTGGTTAGATTAGATTAGATTAGATAAGATAAAACTTTATTGATCCCTTTGGGAGGGTTCCCTCAGGGAAATTAAGATTCCAGCAGCGTTATTACAGATAAACAGAGAAAAGAAATAGAGAAAAACTTCTAGATAAATTAAGTATTTACATCTTGTCTTATTAGCTGAGTGAAGGCAATTTTAACCTCATTCATACAGAAAATGTAGACATTGATTAAAAAATATCAGTTGTGCTATAGAGATAAAGAGGGTTCGCATTTGTTTATGTGTGCAGCCCTGTCCCTGCAGAATAGGGTTGGTAAGATTCACTGATTCACAGCGGTATACCAATTTAAAAGTTCACAATGTGATTGCCCTGATTAAAAAAATGTGTGCACCAAATACAGTTGGGGATGAAATCACAATGCATCATTTCTAACATCTTTGCATCAGTAAAATTTGATCTACAGTATTAATGTAGAATTATTAGTACAGTCCCTATGCCTACATTAAAAACTGACATAATTGTATAAAGGATATTACTACATGGGTTCGGGAACAATTCGGAACATGTTGTTATAAACACAGTTCATCACTGCACCTACAGTTGTGTTAAAAAAATAGCATTACAACATCAGTAACTTGATGAACCACTGTTATTAATACATAGTATTAGTAACATTATCACAACTTGTAGTAGTGATATTTCTGCATGGCAAGTCATTTACATGTAGATGTAGTAGTATAATAGAAAAACAACAGACCCAACTGTCATGACATGCATGCTGCTTGTTCTGAGTAATTGACTCATTCATTGAAAGGGGTGTGTTCAAAGTAATAGGAGTGTGTTTAATTAGAGAATTCATTCATTCTGTTACCAAGCAGATGTCATTAATTGTCCTTTATTAAGGAAGAAGTGAAGCAAATAGTTCACACATTATTATATTTCCTTCAGAATTGCTAGGTAAAATGTGCCATTCCAAACATTGTTTGGATGAACAATGTAATTTGATTTAAAAAATTGATTGGAGAGGGGAAAATGTATAAGGAAGTGCAGCAAATTATAGGATGCTCAGCTAAAATGATCTTAAATGCTTTAAAATGGCAAAAAAAAAAAAAAAAACACAAACACAGAAAATGAGCAACTATTACAGATCAAAGAATAGTCAGAATGGCCAAGATTCATCCAATCATCACCTCCAGAAAGATCACAGATGATTTAAAATTACCTGTAAGTAGTGTTACAGTCAGAACATGTTTGATTGAAGCCAAGCTATCAGCAGTGAAGCCCAATAAAGCACAATTGTTATATTTGATTGATAAACATTGCATTAGTTTCCACTGTTATGCTGATGACACGCAGTTGTACGTTTCTGCAAAACCTGATGAGAGACGCC
>JANZLB010000021.1:34456276-34472395 GCA_026167865.1 Notarius quadriscutis
CGTCTTTACCTTTATGCCTTTTGGTGATCAGTTCATCTTCTGCTCACTTAACTATTCACAGTAACAGACATTTTCAGCAAGGGTGCACAAACTTTTGCATGCCACTGTATATATGTATTTTTTTCTTGAGAGAGAGAGAAGGAAAAACAAAAGATAGTGGAAGAGAAGACGAGACGTTACTGATTGTCCTTTGGGAGCTCTTTTCTTTTTCTCTGCTTTTTCTTTCTCCTCGATCTCCGTGTTTTCTTTCTCGATCAGAGAGATAAGTGTGTTACAGCGTCTCTGAAGCTCCTGAGAAAGAAAGAAACACACACACACACACACACACCCCAACTACCAATCAAAATAGGATGAGTGTAAATGGTGCCTATGCAGGCAGAACACAGAGGTACTGCTTATTAGCACAGGTCTTATTCATTCACTTCACACACACACACACACACACACACACTGACCATGGCCGTCCTGGACTTGATGAACCAGTCGAAGCGGAACTGGGGCGTGTTCCTCACACACTGCCGCAGCTCCTCGTACACGTTCTCCTTATCAAAGCCCATCTTGTGCAGCATGCAGATGAGAAAGCGATCCTCCTCCTCCGTGTAGTTCTTTCCTTTATTCGTGCCGTACTGGATACGCAACTGGTGGAACGGAGCTTTATACCGTGCTATCTACACACAAGTAATTCCAGCTTCTATTAATTACAATATAGTGAAGTCAGGAAATGTTTTATCTGTTCGATGAGCTCATGTACTCAATATTCATACAGATGTGAAATTAAATTAAATTAATCCTCGATTTAAAGCACACGGAGACTGAGAATCATTCATTGCGTTTAAAATTTCGTAACATTTACTTTTAATTGACGTATTTGTTTTAAACACCAATAATTACTACGAAATAACAAAGACCTTCAGGCTAAACATTTAAGCCAAAGATAATTAAAATTGCATGACACTGGACTTTGTTATAATAAATTAAATAAGATCTAACGATTGGAATTTACAGTTAAACATATTTAAACTGAAATGCAATTCAAACTATATTATAAAAGACTTTAATGTAGTAATTACATTAAACCTGAAAACAGTAATAAACACTGAAGGACACCGAAATGTAGTGATTATTACTCTTAATGAAACGGTTTATTCAGATATAAACGTTTTAAAATGTTGACTTGACAACTCATGAAGTATTTAGTAATAAATAATCCATCCAGGCAGCACAGACTCTTTATTACTATTTGATGAGAGTAAAGTGTAAGGTAGAGTATAACGACACTGTAAAGAGTAATAAACAGTGATGTACACTATCGTGATAGTGTAAGTAGTGATCAGGACTAACGGACAGTGATCTTTCCGTGTTGTATGGTGATGGAGTAGCTGTGTGTGTTTTAATCCGACCTTCACATCAAGAGCTTTTTTAATGCTGATGCGTCTCTGGATTCGAGCTTCTCCCCTCTCGATCTGCGCCATGATCTTCTCAATGTCCTGCAGTTCGTTACAACGCTCCCAGAACACAGCTACACACACACACACACACACACACACACAGATTTTCACTTTTTTACACCAATGCAGTTTTAGTTACCACACTGAGTGAAATATGAGTGTGTGTGTGTACCTGAATACTCAATGACCTCCTCAGGTGTTTTGCCCTCCACCTCGCGGGCGATGCTGTCTATATCGTCTCGGCCGTATTTCTCATTTGCTTTGATGAACTGGTTAAAGTCACGCTTGTTCCAGCTCGTAAAACCCTGAAACACAAACGCACAAGTTACAGTGAGTTTGTGTGTGTGTGTGTGTGTGTGAGTGAGAGAACACATGTACCTGTGTGAGCAGTTTTTCCTTCTCCTCAGTCTCTTCAGGTGTGAGAGCTTCAGCTTCATCGATCTTCTTCTGTTCCTCTTTCTGTACCTGAGCTGCGTTCGGGATGTCCGAGGCCCTTGGAACCTGCGCGCGCGCACACACACACACACACACACACACACGTGTGTCTATAAATATACATCATGCTTTATTGTATTTATGAGGTTCTTCGTAGACTATATACACGATATACCTGAAAAACGAGATGTTAAATATAATTCTCAGACAGGCCACACATTCTAGACTTCTAGAATTAATTTAAAAAATAAACTAGAAAAGCACTCTGAGAGCGCAGACCTCCGCCAAGAATCCTTTAAAAAAATCCGGGATCCAAAAGGTGATCCGGATCACTGCCAAAATGTAATGGATTGTTATTTGTGCCCAGTCACACCTCTGGAAAAAATTTCAGAGCAATCCGTTCATTACTTTTTCCGTAATGTTGCTAACAGACAAACCAACAAACAAACCAATGCTACCGAAAACAATCTCTTTGGCGGAGGTAATAAATGAATAAATAAATAAAAAAAAAAAAACCACACCAACAACTATGCAAAACAAAATAAATAAATAAATATTACATTAAAAATTCACTATTAATTAATAAGTAACTCACTTGTTATCACGAGTAAACAAGCTTTTTTATCTCAAGATAACGCAATCGTTTTCTTGTTATCAGAAAAGTTATTGCAAGCGCGGCCGCTCTCAGCTGGCACAGAAATGCAAGCAGCGCTGGCAGCTTTGTGGATTTGTGGCCAGAATGGAATCGAATAGAACGGGAGGACGGCTGGACCTTCGTTTATTTTTCAGATGGATGGATGTCTAAAAATCTTCCAGACCCAAACGGACCACAGCTGAAGAATTACCCTTAGAAAGTAAATCTTAACTGACTTAACTAATTGTATTTTATTTGTCAGGGACTCTACGATATTACTGCAGGTCCCTTTGGTACTTTCAGCGCGCTGCAGCACCATCTAGTGGCGGTGGTCAAAAAAAGCTCCAGTTTCATGTCTTTGCTTCTTTCCTAGTTTTTTGTTTTTCTTTTTTTTTGGGAGGGGGGGCGCTCCCATTGTGCCATCCCCCCTGTTAAAAATTAACCATCTGCCTACTGTCTAGAACCCATTTATCAAACGAGAAGACACAGAACCATCGAGCACACGTCGGTTACTCTAGAACTGGCAAAGCATTCTAAAACTCATGCAGAACTTTCAAGATAACAAAGAAATTATTCGTTCATTAGGTGGTATTCAACAGTGGAGTGTGTGTGTACCTTGTATCCAATGGTCTTTCTGTAATGCAGGATCTCCAGCTCCAGCAGCTCGAACAGACGTGGAGGGAAAAACTGAAAATCCTGAATATTCGGCTGCTTTGGAGGACGAGGGGCCTGAAACAGACACACACTCAGTGCACCTGTGTGTATCGAGGAATTTCAAATAAAACACCAAAAGAAGTGTACGCACACGTGTTTGTGTGTGAGTGTGTGTGTATACACTGCAAAAACTAGCCATCCTAATCTAAGGAAAAACATAATAAATGTGAGAACATTTAGACTATAATCAAGTGAAATAATCTGCCAGTGCAGTAAGATAATTACGCTTGGTAAGACATCTTAGAATAAGTTGGCTGCAATCTAGAACTAAGTTTAATAATCTCAAAATTGGTGTCTTGTTTTCTTCTAATAAGATGAAATGAAAATGCTAGATCATTTCAACTATTTTCAAGATATTTTCACTTGCGAAGATATCATTTTTTGCAGTGTACCTTTGGAGCTCTGGGCTCGCTGACTCGGAGCGCCTCCCTGAAATAAGCATCCACGGCGTAGTTTGCTTTTCTCTCTCTCTTAGGAGGCTCAATCCACTCCATCATATTCATCTACAACACACACACACAGTTTCCACAAAAACTATTAAAACTTTTAGCACTAGAACACTCGAGCTGAGTTTTTCCCATCAGCCATTGCTCTAGTACTGAACATTCTAACTGGATGAATTTCACTACCAACAGAAACTTAACACAGTTCCCGCCCACAATGCCATGGTAACCAATAGGAGCACCACTGGAAATGACAAACACAGTTCCCACCCCTGATGCCAATATAACCAATAGGAGCACGGTTCCCGCCCCCAGTTCCTCACCTTCTGCTTCTCTCTGTAATCCTCTCCCTCAAAGTTGTACAGGCTGGTTTCCGTGGCGCCCGTATCCATGGTGAAGTTTCTGAGTGAGCTCTCGCCCAGGTTCTGCATCCTCTCGTTCATCTCTGCCGTCTGGACACGAGTTTAAGAAAACGAGTTGATATAGAAATAAACAGATCAGACATTGAATCAGACACCGAGGCTTTGACAAATGCCTGTCAAACAAGCTCATTAGCATACAAGACCACACCCATCGAGGCAGTTCTGACAGCATTGGGTGCAGAATCTTACCATGCTTTTTTGGCTGCATGTTTGAAGGCACGGTGACTATCAGCTGTACCATGTTCAGTGTTTCACAGCACGTAAAGTTCTGACCTTTTTGGCTCCTCTCTCCAGGATGGTGTCAATGTCCTCGTCCGTCAGCTCGCTGTCTTTAGAGGCGAAGACGTGCGTCGCTCCGTGTCTGATCATCTGCAGCATCTCATCCTTCCCCAATTTATTCTGCTGCTCAATTAAGCGGCCTGACACACACACACACACACACAAACCTTAATCTTTGCATATTTTTTGAGATTCTGACAAACATATTCTTATTATTTGAGTGTTTTTCTCTGAAAAACTCTGCTGCTATGATACAATCCCGCTCGGTACCTCAAATAACCGTGTCTTGGAGTACTAATGCCGTAACTGAGTAAAGCCTCACTCACAACCCTCCCGAAGTGTTTTGGACGTGCACGGGTCACAGGGTTTGGCAGCTCGCAGCTGTGCCGCAGGGTCGCGGTGAACCCGGGGGAAAGTTTGGGGGAGGAGTCCGGGCAAAGTACCTGTCAAGTACAGGTTGCACACCTGACTTCCTCGAGGCGTGGGAAAAATCGCGCCGTTAGCACATGGAAAGCGTATATCTGACGCACGTGATCAGGGCGTGTTCAGTGAGTGTGGAGTGTGAGAGACTTGCATTTTACCAGTTTCCTGCACGACGAGTTCAGGCTGCACTTGTGAAGCGTGTGTGATGCATGTGATTCACACGTTACAATCACTCATAGTGGGTATAAAACCAGCGTGTCTGCAGCATTCTGCATCTGTGTCTCAGCTGAAGAACACTGGATATTTCGTGGGAAAATTTAAAATTTTCTAGGACCCAAGAAGAAGCGAGCAAAAGTGAAGTAACCCAGCCTGAAACAGCGGAGGAGGAAGAGTTTGATGATGATGGTAGCAGCACCGGCGAGCCCTGCACAGACAGGGAGAAGTTTGCCTTCAAGCTGGCAGAAGGCACAGCAGCCCACCAGAGGGATTTCCACAGGTAAATACACATGCTTTCTCGATTTTATCTATATGCTTATTACCTCCGCCAAGGAGGTTATGTTTTCGGTAGCGTTGGTTTGTTGATTTGTCTGTTAGCAACATTACGGAAAAAGTTATGAACAGATTGCTCTTGATGAGAGTTTTGCGCTTTTTACAGTGTAATAAAATGCGTTATTCCCTTATACTCATGTTTTATTTTTTGCCGTTTGCATGGTAAATTAACATACACTTAAATAAAAACAGCAAATGAAGTGGTCTTCTTCCCTTCTACAATGCTACATGATCGGTTCCTCCCCAATATATATATACCCAGAGTCTTGCCCCTCGTGTCGCGTGCAGGTCGCGTGCGCTGTGCGCAGGTTGCGTGCACGCCACACATAGGGGTAGAAAGTGAGATGTACTTCTGTCTTGCGGGCCGCATAAATAGCAAGCGTGGAATACTTGTGTAGTACTTCTGAGGCACGTCACTCATTCAATGACCGTGCGTCACTCGTGCATCTTACTGTCTTCACAAAAAGCCCCTACTAGCCGCGCTGCTGACTTGGTTCAGGTGCACAAAAGGAATACGGGTCCCGTACGTAGTGTATGCATTCTTGATTTGTCGCAAGACCTGTAAAGTTTGCATGTGCAGGACCAAAAGTCTCTAGTGTGTGTGTGTGTGTGTGTGTGTGTACCTTGCTGGATGACGATAGAGTCGAGGCGCAGCTTCATCTCCGCTCTCTCGACGATCCGTTCCTCCACCGTGTTCTCCGTGATGAGTCTAAACACTCGAACCGGCTTCTTCTGACCGATCCTGTGAGCGCGATCCTACATCCAACACCACAAATACACACTGTATTGATGTACGTCTGTGTGTGTGTGTGTGTGTGTGTTTAACTCACCATCGCCTGCAGGTCGACTTGTGGGTTCCAGTCCGAGTCATACAGTATGACAACGTCAGCGGTTGCCAGATTAATCCCGAGTCCTCCTGCACGAGTGCTCAACATGAAGATGAACTTCGTGCTGTCTGAAGCGTTGTACGTTTCAATCGCTATCTGTAACACACACGTACTTTATAAATCACAATGAAAGTGATGCGGATCTTATAACTCCTATATTACCCTGGTCGTAATATGCATGTCTATTAGGGTTTTTACGGTAGCTGTGCTAATCCTGTACTTATGATAATAAGCTAGCTTGCCGAATGTCCGGAATAAACTGTACTATGTTCACTTTCTGGTCACTTGTCAATCAAAATATGCACTAACCATGAAATACACTCATTATTTTTAATTCTGTAGCGAGATAAAGTTTAGAGGCGGAGCTACACAGGGTTGAGATAACTCTCCTAATCTTGGCTAATGCTGTAAATGTCTGAGCGCAAGTGCCGAGCTAAGTGTCAAGTGCACAAGAGAAATTTTCTAGTGGAAGGAGATAACGGGGCATGCCGAGGACATCAGAGGGCGGAGACTGGCTCAAAGAACAAACTGGGTGTGTACCTGTCTGTCCTCGTGTGGTGTGTTTCCGTCCAGTCTGCAGTACTCGTATCCCCTCCACATGCAGTAATCCTCCAGAATGTCCAGCACACGCGTCATCTGACTGAAAATCAACACCCGGGAACCTACACACACACACACACACACACACACACACACACACACACAGAAAAACAGATTTCCTAGTGTAGTACAATAATCTCCGATTTATAAGAACAACAGGTATCATATCTCACACACACACCTTGCTCGTGGAGTTTGGGCAGCAGTTTGTCGAGCGCGAGCATCTTGCCGCTGTTGGTGACGAGGTGTGTGTCGGTGGTGTAGGGCGGTCCCGGCTCCGCTCCGTCGAACAGATACGGGTGATTACAGCACTTCCTCAGCTGCATCAGGATGTTCAACAGCCGCATTTTATCCATTTTACCCGCCGAGTTCAGGATGTCGATGTCCTTCATCAGGATGCGTGTGTACCTGCACGGATAACACACACACAATCACGCAACATGCAAAAGTTCATGTTTTATATCTAACACTATGTTCTGCTTCTACAATTACTCAACCACACAGTACGTAAATCACATCATTCTCACTCACTGTCATCGAGCAACAACCTCACCAAGCCCCGCCCACAGACTTTTACACGCTTTTTACAGACTGTTGCTCTAGTTGTTACGGAAACAGTCTCAGAAACCATCATTCGGCTCTTTTTCATTCATTCTTCAAATTTTCACATTAAGTTCAATCCCACTTCCTGTATCTGTCATTCCTGTAAGCTGTCAGTCATCTATGATGGAGAACGACTCCCACCCCCGACAGGACTCACTGGACTGCAGAGCTCCTTCAGCGGGAGGCTGCTCCACCCCAAGTGTGTGAAGGAGCGTTACCGCAGATCATTCCTTCCTGCAGCTGTTAGACTGTCCAACCAGCACTGCTCACAGCAGACTCACATCTGGATGTCTGTCAACAGTTGTTGCTTTGTTTTCTGTTTTTATCTTTTGCAATTTACGACCACCTGATATGTGCAAGAAGTGTGTTAATTCCTCTCATTTAGGATTTATCTGAGGTATAATATATATTTTTTGTTTGTGTGGCTTGATATGTTGTTGTTCTGCTCTCCACTATGCTGCTGCAAAACAGGAAATGTCTCCATTGTGGGATAATAAAAGTCTTTTCATCTTATCTTCTCATCTCTTATCTGTACTTGTTGTCATGGTTACATGGGATCCGGAGTTCTGATTGAGGACTGCAACTGACAGCCAATCAGAAATCAGTATTTCCTTATTTACTTTACATCTGCTACACAGTTTTACAGGAGAAAAAAAAATCACGAGGTTTGAGATTGAGGAGAGCGTCGGCAGTGTGTGGCTTCCTGACACGAGCGAGGACGTCGAGGGAATAAAGATGGGATGCTACATTAATACGCGTTAGACAAGAAATGAATGATGAAGAGGAAACACTTTCCATTCTCTCTGCATTTTGCTCAGACCCAGGTAGATCTTCACTTCCTTTTTGGGAGGAAGACTCTTCTCCACTTCCTGTTTGATCCGACGAAGCAGGAATGGACGCAGCACCTGAAAACAGAACACCACACACACACACACACACAGACATAATTCTTAGATATGTCGAGTTGAAACTGTATTACTTATTTTGTAAATGTACAATATATATAAGGTGTGTGTGTCTCACCGCGTGCAGTCTCTCCACCAGCTTCTGATCTCCCAGACAGTTGTTTGTGTCAAACCACGAATCAAAGTCCTGAAACACACGCATACGCAAGTCAGTGAATATGTTTAAATTGTGTGTGTGCGTGTGTGTGTGTGTGTGTGCACGACGCTCACAGAAGCGGAGTTAAACACATCTGGAAGCAGGAAGTTGAGTAGAGACCAGAGCTCGTGCAGGTTGTTCTGTAACGGAGTTCCGGTCAGTAAAAGACGATTTGTTGTTTTAAACTCGCGGACGATTTCAGATAACTGACAGGGAGGGAGAGAGAGAGAGAGAGAGAGAGAGAGAGAGAGAGAGGTTTTATTAGTCATTCTACTATTACTATTATAGTTTTGTTGAAAAAAAATTAGTTTTATTGTTCAACTTTGAATAAACTCTAAATATTTTGGCGTCAAGGTCGTACCATGTTTTCACTCTCACCTTGGACTTTTCGTTTTTGATGCGATGAGCCTCGTCGATCACCAGGTACCTCCAGTTAAACTTCTTAAACACTGATTTCTCCCTGATCACCATCTCATACGACGTCACACACACGTCCCACTCACCTGGCATCATCACGTCACGGATAAACGCTGCCTACAGAACACACACACACATTAAACTTTGATGTTTAGAGTCAGAGAAAGAGGAGAGTGAGACAGGCTGACAGACAGACAGACGGGAGGGGTTTAAGAGTCTCACTCGAGCGTCTTTGTCCCCGATCAGACAGACGGCTCTGAGTGACGGAACCCAGCGTTTAAACTCGTTCATCCAGTTGTGCAGTGTGGATTTGGGCACTAGGACCATGTGTGGGCCGGGGATGTTCCTGTAGTGTTTCAGATACCCAAGTAACGCAATTGTCTGCAGGGTCTTCCCCAAACCCTACACACACACACACACACACAGCATGTGTAACAACTGTAAACATATGCATAAGCATGTATACACGTATACAGAAGTGTGTGTGTTACCATTTCATCAGCCAGGATGCCGTTGATGCCGTTCTCATAGAGAGAAATCATCCAGTTCAGTCCTCTGATCTGGTAATCTCTCAGAACGCCGTTCTTCACATCTACACAGTAAATTAAACACTCAGTGTGTTAGGGTTGGCGGAGATGTAGTGAAATTAGGGTCCAAAAGCAGAACACAGACAATAATCCAATAAATAAGGTGATTTAATTCAGGGAAAAAAGGGTGGGGCAAATAGACAAACAAGACAAAAAACAAATGGCAAAAATAGTCTGGGCAAAAAGAGATAAACAACTAGACAAAAACCATGAACCAGAAAAAACGCTCGCGCAAAAACCATGAACAAGAAAAGTAACGAGAGAAAAACCATGAGAAGCAAGAGCGGCACAGAAACGGCTAGAGTAGCAAACGAAACGTTCTGGCGAAGTCCCTGTCTGAGAACGGCGATTATATACGCAGCACAGAAAACCAGGAAGTGAATGCAGGCAAGATGGAATACCCATCCCGGATCCGGATGAGCGCTGACCTGGGAGATAAGTAATCTCTGGAGTGGAAATCCGGGGCGGAGCATGACACAGTGAGTCAATTTATCAATGAATCAATTATCTAATGAATCAATCAGTGAACCAATGAGTCAACCAGCCAATAAATCAATCACACAATCAATCTGCTGATTAATTCAGCACTTGGACGTCAATCAACTCATAAATAAATTTATCAGTCAGTAAAGTGAAACAATTGATAAATCTGTCACTGAGTCAGTACATTTATCAATTAACCAATCAATGAGTCAATTAATAAATCACTCAGTGAGTCAATTAATCAATGAATCAATTCTTCATCAGTGAATCAATCAATGAATCAATTAAGCAGACACTAAGACAATTGATCAATAAATCAGGTAACTCTGTGTGTGTGTGTGTGTGTGTGTGTGTGTGTGTGTGTGTGTGAGAGAGAGACTCACATGATGGTGACTCCTCGAAGCGGACGAGGATGTTGGTGGCCTTTCTGCTCTCTGACAGCAGCTCCTCATCTTCCTCCTGCTCCGTACGCCGATGACGATTACTGACCAACACACAGTCAATAATCAATAATCACACACACACCCCTGCTTTATGTACATTATTATTCAAATTATTCTGATGTGATTACATATTTTTATTGGTATAAAAAGTGAGTCAAAATAACATCCACTTCTGTTTTTCCGTCTTTACTCTGATCACTCATTTCGCGCTCCCAGCTGTCTGTGTGCTTTACCTTTTATGGAGTTTTGTGGGTGTCACTACATGCAAATGAGCTGGATCAGAAACACACACTGCACTTTACATGTGATCAATATTTGTATGCAAGGACAATGAAATCAGCGTTTTGTAAATCTTAGAAAGTTTTTGAAGATTTGATTTTGGTCTTACACAAACATTTACACACAACTTTAATAAACAAAGCCCTGTGTGTGTGTGTGTGTGTGTGTGTGTGTGTGTGTGTGTGTGTGATAGACTCACTCCCCCACTGACAGCAAGCTTTGTTTTTCATCTGGTTTCACTCGAGGTCGACCGAGTCGCACTTTCAGGGGAGATGTGGGAGATTTTACACTGGCGGGCTGAATGAAGTGAGCGAAGAGCTCAGTCTGTTTTAATAGAAACTCAAACCTGTTCGCCCGATCTGTTTTCTACACAGAGAGAGAGAGAGAGAGAGAGACACGAACTGACATTCTGTCTCAAACTTTAAACATTAAAATTACAAATTATCAAATTCATAACTTTTTCATTCTCTCTGAATAGAACCACAGAATAAACGAAGTTTGGACTTGAGAAGCGTTGTGTTTTAAGTTGTATTAAACACATACACACATTACACAACATTTATTACAGTGTTATAGAGCACAAAGCAGCTGTAATTAACACTCACTCTTTTTTCTTCATACTCAGGATCCACTGTTGTTTCTTTCACTGCGGCTTTCGGAGGCGGAGCCAGCTGGAACGGATGATCCTACACACACACAACACCGCTCTATTATAAACATTCCTCACCACCGCTTAACCTCAGATCTCTTCCCGTGTTTCATTCAAGGGGCAGTTAGTGATTTTCAGTGCCCTCTGTTGGCTCTGAGGAAAACTGCAGCAGTACTTCTGATTTAAATATCAAAATCTGATTTGCAAACCCAACATACAAAACACAGCCATCTTTAATATTAAACGAGTTGTAATTTAACTGTCTTTAAATTAAACACCAGGTTAACGAATAATCAAAAAGTTCTACCACGTAAACTTGTGTAAATTGAAATTTAGGATTAATAAAACAATATTAATGTTATTTGTTTGGGAAAAAAGTAAAATTTCACAGAACTTTTTAAGGACAACGTTCTGACTCCACTAGCTCGACTGAAACGATGCCTAACTGTGAGTTTCCTTTTCAGGAAAAGAGGCAGGAACTATTTCTAGATCAGAAAAAAATAAGGCAGAATTATAAAATAAAGAAATTAGTACGATTAGAGCTCTTTAGTACAATGACATTGTAATAATAATGTTTATTAATATTATTACATACATGATTATTACAGGTCAAGGACCACGTTTGAAAAGGTACACACTGCACCTTTAAAGGGGAACTGAAGTCATTTTTAAACTTGCTTTATTTCTTAATTAACGTGTTATTCAATTACGTTTTCGGTTTTATTAACCTTATATCATGACTCGTATTGGCATATTATATTACACTTGTCAGCCTTTTCGGTTTTTAGCCATGTTGAATGCAGTTCGTTTGGTCCACGGCAGGCGTCGCTTATCCACGCGACCTTCATGAGACTTCAAATGTGAAGTATCAGCGCTGCCATTTTGAAAACTGTTTACACAGCAGCCAGATCGCCATATCATTCCAATTTAGATCAATTTCGAGATTTGCCAGCTTCATCAGTGATGGCGTGTCAGTCTTGCGCGCTGTGATGTCACCGAGTGGACTCCAGTACGCGCGCCATGAACAAGGTGCACCTGAGCTCAATTAAGGAACTATGTGTTCCTGTGCTGATGCATTTGCATCGCGAAGTATTACAATACGCATTACCAAGCCTTTCTACCTGTTGTCTTGATTTCCTGTTTCTCGTTCTTGTCCTCGCTTAACCTTTGATGTACAGTACTGTTCGCACCTCGACCGATCCTTTTGCCTGTATTCTTGTTTTTGATCTAGCCTGCCGTTTTGGACTGTTTGCCTGTGCATATATTGTCTCACTGTATATACATTCTGCACTTTATTAAACTGTATACTTCTGCACATACATCCACCTCCCTTGCGTAAGGATAAGGACTAGTCTGTCACGCTGGCATTTACGTAATTACTGTCGCAAAATTAAAACGTGCCAGAGCAGGCGGCTGGTGGGTTTTCAAAATGATAAATACATATTACTGTATACTGAGCGCATTTCCCACATAATTCTCACTAAGGTTTCGGACAGCACTACAAAATGGCGTCTCCAGTATATAGTGAATAGGGAGCGATTTCAGACACAGGGAAAACTTCCGGCTTGATTTCTTCAGCGTTCGAAAGAGGGTGCGCGTGTCTTTTGACAACGTTGGCAGATGTTGGTCACTTTGATTTCCGCTGTACGTTTTACTTCCGTCCTACAAAGTCTTGTACAGGTCTCAATGAATCTCGTTTACGGCCATTGCTTTGACATATGGACAGATATATATCACAGAGCATATTTCAAACACTCATAGCTTGATATAGCAGTGACAAAATAGCTGTCAGAAATGCATTCCTATATTTTATAAAATGAGAGAAATAGAATTTTGATAAAAAAAATTTGCCTTCAGTTCCCTTTTAATTGCAGTTATGTAACTTTGAGTAGAAGGTATCTAGATGCACCCCAGGCAGACCTACCTTCCTGCCAAAAAGAATAAAAATTGGCGAAGAATTGAAAGAAGAAGCAGCAATTTTTGTGAAATGTGGATGACGGACAACACGTGATGGCATAAACTCATCACCTGTCGGCTGGATGAGCTAATAATGACCAAGACTTATATATATTTTAAATGGGAAATTTTCTTCAATCTTATTGGAATAAAGTCATAAGAGAAAAATTAACGCTACCAGCGAACGCCACCCATCGCCGTGAATTTTTTACCTTCTTATATGAATAGACTTGTTTGAATTGTTATGAATTTGCACCTATGATAATTATCTATATTCTCTATTGTCATAATGTCAAATATATGATTAATATTAATATATTATTAATGGCCGGCTGTAACCATTTTAGATTTCCTCATCACAGCGCTGTTGAATTCTCAACTCTGATTGGTCTGATCTTGCGTTCGTTCTAATACGTGATCATTTCTGGAGTAATACCCTACACCAAGAGGTGTAATCCAAAAAACGGGTTAAAAACGTGTGTGATTGTTGAGAAGACATTTATTTCACCTTGATGGAAGGAGTCTCCAGCTGGAAGTTTAATTTTACCGCTTTGGAAAAGTTTATGAACTGAATATTTAGATTTTTTTGGCTTATTACAGTCATTTACAGAGAAAGAAAAGAAGCATTTATTTACAAGTGTACACACACTCACCGGCCACTTTAATAGGAACTTGTTGTTGATTCTAGGATTCCTGTTCTTGGCTGTAGAAGTGGAACTCTTCTGTTTTTTGTTGCATTCTGAGATGCTTTTCTGCTCACCACGGTTGTAAAGAGTGATCATCTGAGTTACTATATCCTTCCTGGCAAAAAAAAAAAAGCTCGAACTAATCTGTCCATTTTCTGATCCCTGACCTCTCTTATCAACAAGGCGTTTCCCGTTTCCACCCACAGAACTGTCGCTCAATTACTCGATGTTTGTTGTTCGCACCATTCTGTGTCGAGACTGTTGTGTGTGAAAACCGCAGGAGATCAGCTGTTTCTGAAAAACCTAAACCAGTGACAGTCATTACATTAATGTTACATGTTATGCTCTTATCCAGAGCGACGTACAACACACCCAGAGCAGCCTGGGGAGCAGTTGGGGGTTAGGTGCCTCACTCAAAGGCACTTTAGCCGTTCCTGCTGGTCCAGGGAATCAAACCAGCAACCTTTTGATCCCTGTTTCTCTAACCATTAGGCCATGGCTTCCCATAGCTTCAAAGTCACACTTTGAGACCATTCTGATATTTGAAGTGAACATCAACTGAAGCTCTTGATTTGTGTGACATAAGAGGATTAAAACTCACATCAGACCTCAATCACCCCGTCACTGATTACTTTCCTATAACAGCAGGCCTCGTCGTGTTTTCTTCCAGTTCCAGCTGCATCAGATGAAAACTGTGCTCTAGAAAAGCAAGAAGAGGAACCATTATACTGATGTGTTTTAATTTTACATAGAAAGAAGAGAGGGTCGCTACAGCAGTCAACCCCACTTGACTTTTTGACTCCTTCTCTCTTTCACACACACACCATCGATGCTATATTCCCTTTTCTCTTTTCACTCCCTAACACACACACACACACACATACACTCACATGGTGACCTCTTGATTCAGCGCGTTAACTGAATTCAGATGGTATGCTAATTCGGAGAGCTTGAGTCCGAGGCTTGGATTTGCATATGCAGTAGCTGCACTCGTGCTCATTATCATTCAGGGGCCATTCTGCAATAAGAGGGATGGGCTGTAATTATCTCTGAGAAACAAAGTAGACACGTCCGGAGACATCGACATCTGTTTTGTTTTTTGTTTTTAAAGATTTTACTGTAAATAAAAATATTAAGAAATGATACAGTATTATACTAAAATGATCTGGAGTATAAAACAATCTTCTCGGTCACATGACCATTTCTGAATAATATTAATTAATTTAATTTATGCAACACTCATTAGCGATCATTTTTAATATGCGTATTACAGCTACTTAGGCTATTTAATGCTTCTTTTTATTAGAGACAAGAAAATGCATTTGTGGGTAATTGCACAATGTGTGCTCGAATGCATAAGAGATGAAGCGTGGATGAATATTTACACACACACACACACACACACACACACACAAAGCTGCGTATTCTGTGCTTGGAGCACCTGTTGAGTCTTCGCTCAGGCTCAAGGTCGAACGTCAGAATGTTCTTCTCTGTGATGGCATTTAGATGGAGGGAGAGAGAGAGAGAGAGAGAGAGAGTCTGGGGAGGAGAAGGGCCCGAGGCTGAAATGGTGCAGGGGTCAGTGGGTACATGATATAAACCTTGACAGCCACATCTCTGTCTTTAGAACTCTCACCCTCAAGTCGGTGTGTGTATTCCTCCACGTGTGTTGGCATGTTTTTATATCTTGCCAAGGACTAAATTCAGAGACATTTGCCCAGTGGACAATAGTCTTTTCTTTTAAACAATTAAAATATCCAAAATAACTTTTGGTTACTGTGTTTAAAGGAGATATGCGGAACCATGGCCTCACTTTTCGTTTATAAATGCCTTGAGACCTCAAGAATGGTGCAGGAATAGTTTTACAGTAAGCATTAAGAATAAATCTAATATAGTAATTTTTACAATTAAAGTGATTTATATAGGTAGCGGTCTGAGTGAATGACCTTGACATCCGTAACGTCACAACAGGAAGGCTATCGGTCTCATCGCCATTTCCGCTACACTAAAACACAGAGCTGACTGCAACTCCGATCCTCCATTTTGAGCTAATTTATCGCCATGCCACGTAGATGTGTTGC
>JANZLB010000021.1:34678949-34691163 GCA_026167865.1 Notarius quadriscutis
TGTGTGTGTGTGTGTGTGTGTGTGTGTGTGTGTGTGTGTGTGTGTGTGTGTGTGTGTGTGTGTGTGTGTTTGCAGAGCTGGAGGAGCAGACCCGCAAAGCGTTGGAGCTCGAGCAGGAGAGGAAGAAAGCACAAGAGGAGGCGGAGCGTCTGGATAAAGAGAGACGGCTTGCGGAGGAGGCCAAACTCACTCTGCTGCAGCAGGCTGAGAACCAGATGAAGAACCAGGAACACCTGGTGTGTATACACACACACACACACACACACACACACTTCACTCTACTGCACAAAATCAAATAACATTCACTGCAGAAACTTAAAACATTATGAAAACTTTGTGCCATTACAGTAACTGACCACACCCTTAACGCTTAGTATAAAGACCGAACACGTGTCTCATGGTCGCTATGGTAACTGAGCTCACTTCCAACAGTCACTGGAGCGCCCTGGCAACAGTCTCCTAGGAATGATGAAACGGCTTGCCAACTGCAGAAAGCCACAAAGAACTGTATGGAAAATGTTACGGACTAATCTGTGTGTGTGTGTGTGTGTGTGTGTGTGTGTGTTTAGGCCACCGAGTTGGCAGATCTTACCTCGAAGATCTCTCTGCTTGAGGATGCTAAGAAGAAGAAGGAAGAGGAAGCCTCACTGTGGCAGCAGAAGGTAAAACAACACAAACTTCCTTCACGTGTCGTGAAAATTTACAAATTCACAGACACTTTTCCAGAGACAGGAAACACCTGGAAAATCAAAATTAAGATATCCTGGGAATATTAATGAGGCTGGCTTTTTCAGATACTTGCATATTTTAAGCAATGGGTGTGTCTATGGTTATAGAAAACATGTTCCTGTGTGTGTTTTTAGCCCTTTCCGAGTACCTAATTTCCCCGTATTGATCTCATGGGGTCACTTGAGCTTTTATTCGAAGGTTTCCTGTTGAATAATGAGGTTTCTGTAAGAGTTTATACGTTTCCATTGCTGCAGTGACCTTGACCTTCCGCTCACCTCCTGCCTGCCGTGTTCTCACTTTTCCATTCTTTCCTTTTCTTTCATACTCATGTATTTGGAAGGGTGGACTCCCTCGTTCTACTGGGGATATCCTGGAGTGGAGAGAGAGAGAGTGTCACCTCCCTCACACACACACACACACACACACACACACACACACACACACACACACACACACCTACACACCTCTCCTGGTCCTGCAGCTTGAATCAGTTCTATTTAAAGACAAAACGCCGCTCTGTCTCTTTACACAATGGAACGGCTCACCGTCTGGACGCGACAGAAATAAACAAGTTATAAATACTTTTTTTTTTTTAAAATCCTGATTTTATGATGAAATCTAAATGTCAGTCAGTCAGTGTTTAGAAGATTTTTTTTTTACAGCACCCGATTGTTAAAGATAGTTGCTAAATTGGTGTAGCTCATCATCAAGTAAGATAGATTGCGTCATGTTTGTTTAAATAAACTAAATCGGAGATTAAGTCAAACTGACCCAGATGATCCGATGTCTGATTCGTCAAGGAGCTGAGTTCTGAAGTGAAGCTGTCGTAAAGGAAATTTTAATAATGTGTTGTCATCCCGCTCAGGCCACCGTGGTTCAGGAGGACCTGGAGAAAACGAAGGAGGAGCTGAAGAACACAGTGATGGCGGCTCATGTGCAGGAACCTGTTCATGGAGAGAGTGATCATGACGAGAGTGATGAGAGCAGTGCAGAAGCCAGTGCTGAACTCACCAATGCTGCTGCGTACAAGGACCGCAGCGAGGAGGAGCGCATGACTGAGGCTGAGAAAAACGAACGAGTGCAGAAACACCTGCAGGTAACAATGTCATCCACATATTACTGGTAACAGTGATAATAAAGGGTTCATTCATTCATATTAAACACATGCACTGCAGATTACACACTGAGAACCCATGGCCAGGATCAGGCATGGGATCCAAGAACGAGATCAAAGATCAAGGTGAAGTTTGAGTCTGATGTGAGGAATGGATCTGAAGTGGATTTTAATATTGGATTGGAATCAGAATTGAGACTCTGAGCAGATACAGAGATGGGCAGCAGACCTGAATCAGAGACTGGAAGCAGAGCCATCTGGATCAGAAATGGGGACTAGGCCTGGGGCAGAATCAAATCCCAGGACTAGAGCTGGGTTCTGGATCAGGACTCTGAGGAATAAATCTGGATCAGAGCCAGGGAGGCCAGATCAGTGTTGAGGAATGGAGCTGGGGAACGACTAGCAATGGGGCAGGATATAGTAATAGGACTACAACTGGGTTCTGGATCAGGGCTCCAGGCAGGGTCATAGACAGACACTAGACTTGAATCAGAGACTGGGACTAGATGATGGTCTGGAGTCTGGGGCAGGACTGGAGTTTGGATCAGAGATGGGGACTGGAATTGGGGCACAATTAGAGATAGATGTTGGCTCAAACACGATGACTAGAGCTGTGTTCTGGAGCAGGAGCAGAAATTTGGACTGCTCCTGGATTAAAGCCTGGGACTAGAGCCAAGGTCTGGATCAGAAACGGGTACAGGAACTGGGGAGAGACTAAAGATGAGAAGGATCAAAGACAGTGACTGGACCATGAGCAAAATTTGAGGCAGAACTAGAGGTTCTGGATCAGGACTGTGAGCAAGATGAGGGATGGGGCTTGGACCTGAATCAGAGACAGAGTAACAGGGCAAAACCTGGGGCAGGTCTAAGAGATGGATGCAAGATGGCAATAGGTCCATTTACATTTTCGGCATATGGTAGATGCCCTTATCCAGAGAGGCTTACGTTTATCCCATTTATACATCTGAGCAGTTGAGGGGTAAGGGTCTTGCTCAAGGGCCCAGCAGTGACAGCTTGGCAGTGCTGTGGTTTGAACTCATGACCTTCCAGTCAGTAGTAATGGTGGCAGGGCCATAGACAGGGACATGGCCAACAGGGGAACCTGAGACTGATCCAGAACATGCTGGAATGTGAAAGGAGGATATGTCCTAATCCATGAAGGAGGAGGAACTCAGGGCTGGGAATACAAGAAGGTAGAATCCCACCCAGATTGGTGTACCTACTATAAGACCCGGGACAAGACTTCCTTATAAGGACATCCAGATGAGATACTAGCTTAATGTACACTATCTGGCCAAAAGTATGTGGACACCTAACCATCAAATGCATGTGTGCCTGTTGAAAACCCCCATGGGCATTAACACAGGGTTGGTCCTCCCTTTCCTATTATCAGCTCCACTCTTCTCTTCTGGGAAGGCTTTCCACAAGATTTTGGGCGTGGCTGTGGGGATTTGTGTTAATTTAGTTCAGCTACAAGAGCGTTAGTGAGATCAGACCCTGATGTTGAGGTTGTTGAGGCTCCAGTTCCAGTTCATCCCAAAGGTGTTCAGTCAGGGTTCTGTGCAGGACACTCGAGTTCTTCACTCCAGCCTTTACACACCATGTCTTCTTGGAACTCGCTTTGTGCACAGGAGCATCGTCACGCTGGAACAAGTTTGGACTCTGAGTTCCAGTGAAGGGAAACTGTAACGTTACAGCATACAGAGAGTCAGGAGCCCACAAACCTTTGGCCATAGAGTGTAGCTCTGACAGGACACTCAGTGAGCTTAATCAGAGTCTAAATTAGTTTTATCTGGTCATGTTACCAAGATTTTTCCGAAAAGAAACATCATGGGTAGCTTCAATTCCTTTGATCAAACGTCATGATCATAAATGGACTCGGTAACCAAAGGCAGAATTCCTGAGCAAGGTTTTGGTCCATGGTGAGGCAGTCTTTTAATTTGCTCTCTCTCTCTCTCCCCCCTCCTTTTGTTTCTCCGTTAGGCTCTGAGCACGGAGCTGGCTAACGCTCGTGACGAGACGAAGAAAACGCAGAACGACATCATCCATGCAGAGAACGTGCGAGCCGGGCGTGACAAATACAAAACGCTGCGGCAGATCCGTTCCGGAAACACCAAACAGCGTATCGATGAGTTCGAGTGCATGTAAACGCCCATTCACCACGAGCGGCCAGCAGGGGGAGCCACAACCTGCCCACAGTTCCACAGCTCTTAACACCAAGCACAAGCTACAAATTAGAGTGAAAACGGGAAATAAAGCAAACATTTTTGGGGCTACCGTATCTTTATAAGGGAGATTACACATCTTTTGGAATTTGTAAAATTTTTTTGACCTTTATAATAATATATATGAACATTATATAATCTATATTTTTGAAACTGCATGATGGTTTTCAGATCAGTTCTGTAGTTCTACTGAGTTGAGGTTAGTTCACTGATTCTGTAGATCACATTCCCGACACAAAAAGTTCGTAATTTGTAATAACGAGTACGAGTCGCTTTTACAGTGCCATTTTCTATACCAAGTGCCGTTAATGTTATATTTTTCACTTCTTTTTTTTTTCTCTTGGTATACTGATGTATATAATAACTTCACCTGATACACTGAAGTTATTATTTGCAGTCAGTGCCGTGATGACATGATGACGAAGCAGCATGTTTGCAGTTTAATTTTTCTTCTTCCACTTTATACCTCTTTTCAAAAAAAGGGCTTTTTAAAAAGTCTTGTAGCAAATTTTGTTCTTTTTTTTTTTTAATTGTGACTATTATTTCGCACAACGTAAGCAGGAGGATTATTTCTGATTTAATTTTTGGCTAATTAAGTAAAATTCAATGATATATTTAATTATATATCGTCATATCGTTATCATCATCATCAGCAGCAGCAGCAGCAGCACAGCCCTGGTCTTCACTCGTGCCAAATCATGTTTGCACCAGTTCTCATTGATATAAATTGCACGTATGTGTGTGTGAGTGGTCCCCACTGATGCCCTCCCGCCCCCCGACACCAGCGCAGGTCTGTGGACGCTCCCTGCATTCGCCAACACAATCAAAGCAAAATATAAAACTGTAATTTTTTCAACAGTACTTGTTATTTTATCTTATTCTCATGTTCAGCTTTTGATTTTTTTTAAGACATTGAAACTTTGCAGTATTATTTTGAAGAAATCTGTATTAGAAAAAACACACACTTAAGAGCAGAGCTGCGTTTGTTTTTTTCCCTTGTTGTAGATTTTAGCATCAGTTAGCGAGTGTGTGCTATTTATACACGATGCCTCTTTAATACGTTTCCGTCGTTCTGTTGTTGAACGCAGCGAGCTGCTGCACTGAAGCAATATGTTTATTTTATCTCGGGTTTATTCTTTAGCTCTCGGATAATCACGACTGTTATTGATATGTAAGAGATAGAGATCTTGAATTAGTTGATCTTCTGTTTGCCGCTCCACTCTGCAGGTGCCACGTGCCTTCTGTTTAGCCAATCAAGAACAAGGATATCTGCTTGGAATGTCTTCATTTAAACTGAAAATAAAGTATTACAAAAACACACGAGTTGCCGCAACCTCTGTTTTTATTCGGTTTGCTGAGTTGAACCAGGTGGACATGTTCCAGTTTCAGAAGAATTACATCTAGGGATCAGATCAGAAATGTGTCGCGTCTGATGTTTTCTTCTTTAATAAGTTAATATTTAGTGGAAAAGTCTGTAAAGCACATACTGCTTTTAAAAGTTTATTTTAACCTCACGACACCTAAACGATAATAATTATACTATGAATATTTTACCACTTCTTTCACTACTATCTACTATTAACAATAATATGTAAATATATTTACCGCTATCATTAATATATGGATAATTGTTACAGTTAAGACAAAAAAAAATTCAAACAGTTCAACTGATAACTTAAACAACTCCGACTCATACCCAAAACTTACAGCCAAAACACGACTGCTGCAAATGAAATTTATGAATATTTATCTAACTATCGATCATTCAACAACATCTACTAATATTTTAACACAACTTCTACCACTAGGTTTTCTACTATTAATAATAACAACATTCATCCAACTCTTAATATTACTGCTCATAAAAATAATTCCTATCCAAATACTATAATCATTACTCACACTACCTTTACTACAAACTACTGCCACTACTACAGCTACTACTTCTATTACAACTACTATTACTATCACTATGGCTCCTACTGATACCACTATTGCTACAACAATTACTACAACTACGACGATTACTACTTCTATAACTATTGTAACTGCTACTACACCAACTAAAAAGATCTGTACTCGCACTAGGACAATGACTACTCGTCAAACTTTTAGGACTCAAATCACCACCACCATGACTACTACAAACAACAACAATAATAAAAATATTGAAATAAATACAGTAATTAGAGCATCTTTGCTTCTACAACATGCATGAATGATTATTAATATTATTCTTTTATACAGCTAATACACTTCAGTCTACTGCTCCTTACTGTTCCTGGGCAGTTCTTCAGGAACAGGATCACATTCACAGCAAAATGTGGAAACTTTTTTTAGTTACAGTGCTCAAAATAATGGTGTTCAATAAAAATTTCACACCGTATGGGGTCTTTTGACCCGAAAAAAGGCTGTTTAACTCTGCTCACAAAAACTTTCATGAGGAAAGAAAAGTCAGGAACAGAATTACATCAGAAAAAAACCCTGAACTTTCATTTCTAAAAATTCAAACCAAGCTCTATCTGAAGTGACACTGCTGTAACTGGGGTTGTGATGATTTTTAAATTTGGTTTTCAGTACATTTTGCCTTCGATTCTAGACTTTAGCAACATCATTGAGCTGACAAAGTTAAAGCAATCTTAATCATTTCATAATTTTGGCCTCTCTGCTGAAGAGCTGCCCAGAAATATGATTACTACTAATAATACAATACAAAGACTTCTAATATTAACAACAGTAGTATTGTTAGTTATAAGAAATCAATCACTATGTAATTATAAGAAATTTAACATAATTTAAAGAAATGTAATAAATTAGTTTCATGATAAGAATTTCTTATAAGAAATAGATAACTAGAGCAAGTATCGACAGTCCATAATTATCGACACCTTTTCAGATTTACCAATAAAAACAATTTTACAAAGGTGAGTTTCAGTTCCAACAGTTATTATTGGTTAATTAATCAACCAAAAGGCCCTCTTCGCCCTTTGATCTTGTTGTCTGATGACACAGCTCATTACCTGAGATGGAATTTTTTTCAGCACGATCAGCAATTTGAGGAAAACCCGGATGTTATCATCGCAGGTAAGCATGGTGGAAAGATCATGGACATGTTTTTACTGATCAAATTCACCGATAGTTCATGGTATGCTTGTCGAAACCTACTTTGTTTTTTACTCTTTCATTTGACAGCCGCCATTTTGTATCTAAACGTGGGTTTGAGAAGTCACGTGAGGTGTCAATAATAGTGATCATTTTCACCGGTGACCACCATTATCGACACCCTGTGGAATTAAGTGACATTTACAACTGTTATGGATCGATCTTTGTGTAACATTGTTGAGGTAGATGAAGTACTTTAAAAAAAAAAAAAAAGTGCTATGATTTATAATATTTTTTTCTGATTCTTAACAGAATAGAATGTTTATAGAGTATTTGTAATCCTATTGCAATACATAGAATTAGACCAGAATTAAATTCCTAGCATATAAAAAATTACATGCTTGAAATATTCAAATTTTTCGATTCCATTCAGAATTTTTTTTTTTGCAGTTTGTTGTAAATAAACATCATGTCATTCCTTGAACCAAAATATAACGTTGTATATTTTGGTTCGAGGAATGACATGCGACCTTTGACCTGGATTTTCATGTGGTCACAATGTCAATTGCCTGTTGACATTTATTGGTAAACGACAAAACTAGAAATTAATACAAACAACAACAACAACAACAACAACAACAACGAATGTTGAACAAAATGCGATCTATGAAAATACTTAGAAAGTGGAACAAAAAGATTTTCTGACAGGTTAAACATTATCATTTCATTTGTTTACAAACATTAGAATTACTTCCTCATTTACATAAGCACCAACATCAATATATTTGTATAAAATATATTTTGTACTAAATACAAGTCTATGTAAAACAAATTTTAAATAAAAACTATATTTTGTTCACTTAATACTACATCCCGATTATTTTTTTTTTAAATAATCATCTGGATGTCGATAATTGTGGAACGGTGTCGATAACTGTGGACAAAGGTATCAATAATTGTGGAACGGTGTCACATGATCTGATATGCTAAGTAATCAGGAATCAACTCATTTTTTTCCCCAGTGGAAGTTTGAGTAATTATTCATGCACAATTTACGTACTGAAAGTCTTTTCTACTTTTGCAACAGCCAAAAGATCTTTAAAATGTTGATAATTGTAGCCGCCGCTCTACTTCAAGCTGAAATTGTTACCTGTCTTAGGCACTTGTATCCAAGGAAATTGTGGGCACAGCTGCACTGAAAGAATCCTGGCCCATAAGGCATGCAGACAGAGTTCTCAGGGCAATCCAAGGCTAAAGTTAGAATGGTGAAAAGGCTTTTGTATAATCTCAAAACTAAACAAGAGCAGTGATTTATGTTAATGCTCTTTAAAAAAAAAAAAAAAGTGTCTGAAGGTGTGCTTGACTTACACATCTGCCCAGTTTGATTACAGGTATTCCTCTGTCCTTCACAGAGCCGAGTATCCTGTTTAACGTCCACTCTGTCCCAGGACGTGTTGCCACCAGGACAGTCCAGTTTTACAGGCAGCATACTGAGTGAAAGTTAATGTTAGATTAAACACATCTGTATAATTATGGTCTGAAATGTGAGTATTCAATTGTCTTACTTACAGTTGGCCGAGATGATTAAAACCTTGGAATATCAAATCACTCATATTGGAAATAGGGTTGCTTGAGAGGTCTCTGTGAGGGGGGGAAGAAAAAAAATTGAGACTTGTATGGTGCTTATACTTCGTAGTTACACTCACTGGCCCTTTTACATGCATCCAGTTACTGACTGTAGCCTGTCTGTTGCTATGCACAGCTCAGCTCAACTCCCATCACCCCCATCTCACTGTAATGAAAGTGTCATCTTAATAACAGAGGTGGACAATAATGAAGTGCATTTACTCGAGTACTGTACTTAAGTACACTAAGTATCTGTACTTTATTATATTTTTGGAAACTTATAACTAACTTCACTACATTTGAAAGGCAAATATCGTACTTGTCACTACTACATTTCCATCAAGGTCCTCGTTACTATGAAGCAGCTTTGAAAGTGGAGGTTTTTTCTTTTCTTTTCTAAAACGTGATTGTTTTTTTCGTAGGTGACACTGAGACAGACCATCAGTAATCACTAGGGTCACGTTACGTCCATAGACTGGATAAAACCAAGTTCAGTGATTTCTTGAACACAGCAGTGTTATTTGAACACGATCAGTTGATGGCAGAATGGAAGGAGGCAGTTCTTCTGGAGAATGCACACACACCCATGGCCATACCTAGAACCCATGTTTCAGTTTTCTGAAAGGATTAAAGATTCATTTCGTTTTAAATGTTTGCTTTGTTTGCCGAAAACGAACCACATCACGGCCTACAAAAACTCGCCGTCCAACCTGCGGAAGCATATTGATCTATATAAACGTTTTATTCCAAGAGAAAGCTTGTAGTGAAGTTGTCTGTGCTTTTAGAGCTAGCGATAACATTGCAATAACTATGCAGTCTGGTTAGTCAAATGACTTTCTATGGATTTGTCCACCAAGTTGCCATAGTCTTGTCCACGGCTAACGTTAACACATAGCAAGTTAACTTGGACACTGTTAATTAGCATGTAAAAACAGAGTTGCGCTAACGTGAATAACATTAACTTTAGCATCATCTTGCCAAATAAACAGAATGTAGAAATCTTTATTTTCTCATAACGTTAGCTACCCAATATGATTTTGAGTTTGAAAAGAGTTTGCTAGTCAGAAAATCCAGTCTGTTGCTTTAGAGGCATTAGGTTTTGTAAGCGTTGTGGCAATAATACAACAATGTGTTGACAGATAATGTACTTTTAATACTTAAGTATTTTTAAAAGCAAGTACTTCAGTACTTTTAACTTAAGTAAAAATTTGACTGTACAACTTTCACTTGTATCGGAGTATATTTAACCAGTGGGATCTGTACTTTGACTTAAATAATAAACTTGGGTACTTTGTCCACCTCTGAGTATATCATATCTAAAACACATGCAGACAACATTAAACTAGGGAAATCCATAATCATGAACAAAAAGGCAGATATAATTCAGAAAACAAGAAATATGTAAAAGGAAAATAAGGCTCAGTAACACACAGGAAAACTCTGTGAGATTTCATGACAAAGACAGGACCGTATAAACAGACATACTAATCTTTGACTAAGTGTAAACCCTGATTTTGTTTTGGACCAAAGCCAAAACAAAAATTTACCACGATAAAAGCACAAGCTATGCACATCATACTGGGGAATGTGCTGTGCTCTGAGGGGTTCATCACAAAAATAAATGTAAAAGACATTTTAAAGAAATAAAGTGTCCTTCCCAACAACTTGCCCATATTTCAGATAAAATAACATTAGATTAACAGGACCTCTACAGGGGTGGTGTAGTGGTTAGCCCTGTCGCCTCACAACAAGAAGGTCCTGGGTTCGAGCCCAGCGGCCGACGAGGGTCTTTCTGTGTGGAGTTTGCATGTTCTCCCCATGTCTGAGTGGGTTTCTTCTGGGTGCTCCAGTTATCCCCACAGTCCAAAAACATGCAGGTTAGGTTAATTGGTGGCTCTAAAGTGAGTGTGAATGGTTGTCTATGTGTCAGCCTGGCGATTTGTCCAGGGTGTACCCCACCTCTCGCCCATAGTCAGCTTGCCTGTAACCCTGTAGGACAGGATAAGCAGCTAATGGATGGATGGACGCTACAGCTCCACATTTTGCTTATCCCAGCTAATCCAAACTTTACCTTGTCTAATATAACCACTAAAACAATCATTCAAATACTTCAAATGCATTTTTAATTCAGTTCCCCACAACACTAACTCAACCCTGTAACCTGAACACATTCACCCCATATGAAATGTTTGGATCTTTCCACAACAGGAAGCATCATCAAAATTTCCTGAAGAACATGGGAAGAAGAAAATTATGGTTCTCATTCTCATTTCTTTACATTCAATGGTACTGAGATATTGACAGATAAGGTGATTTGAAAGTAATTCATTTTAACATTAAGAATCTTTCATGTCATGTCTTATCATAGTTGATAGCATTTTTTAAATTGTTTTACTGTTCCTAATTGGTGTGCCAACTACAGAATCTTTCTTTGTTACATGAAGAACCAGAAAGTACTGATTACCTGTGTTAGGAGACTGTGATGGAGAACTGCAGTGCCCTCCACAATTATTGGCATCCCTTGTAAAGATTAGTAAAAAGGGATAGAAAAAAATCCACCTTTTGGTGAAGTTGCTTCATCTCACACTGAAAAACTGAAAAAGAAAAAAACCTCCAATTTTTAATTGAAATAAATTTATTCAGAGAAAAAACAATCCCTCATCAAGAAATAATTACTTTAAACAAAAACATGTGACACTATTATTGGCACCCCTGTATTTAATACTTTGTACTACCTTCCTTTGCCAGTAAAACAGCACTGAGTCTCTCCTCTAACATTTTATAAAGTTGGAGATACAGAGCAGGGCATCTGAGACCGTTCCTCTTTACACAATCTCTCCACATCATCCAGGGTCCGAGGCCCTCTCTTGTGCTCTCTCTTCTTCAGCTCACCCCTCAGGTTTTCAATGGAGTTCAGGTGAGAGGACTGAGATGGCCATGACAGAACCTTGATTCTGTGGTCAGTTAACCATTTTTGTGTTGATTTGGACACATGCTTCAGATCATTGTCCTGCTGGAAGAGCCAATGATGACCCAGTTTTAGCTTCCTGGCCGAGGCAGCCAGATTTTGATTTAAAATGTAATGGTATTTCACGGAGTCCATGATGATGTATCCTAACAAGGTTTTCAGGGCCTTTGGAGGAAAAACAGCCCCAAAACATCACAGACCTTCCACCATATTTTACAGTTGGGGTTAATGTTCTTTTCATTACAGCCATCCTTCTTTTTACACCAAATCCACCTTGAGTGTTTATTGCCAAAAAACTCAATTTTTGTTACATCAGACCATAGAACACAGTTCCAGTCAGAGTTATAGTAGTGTTTCACAAACTTCAGGCATTTACAGTGGGGAGAACAAGTATTTGATACGCTGCCGATTTTGCTGGTTTTCACACTTGCAAAGCATGTAGAAGTCTGT
>JANZLB010000021.1:34724161-34746808 GCA_026167865.1 Notarius quadriscutis
CAAATTCAGTTCATCCTTTTGAGGCTGATGTGAAAATAACCGTCCATGATCTCACTGACATTTCCATTAGGCAGAGACGCTGCGTTGATGATTCAATCCAAATCACTGCAACTTTCTCCCCATGAACTCTCTCTCAGATAAAGTTCTAAATATTTATATCAATTTATGAAAACGGGTACTTATTATTTAAAACATTGTGTACCTTTAAGTTAATAAAACTATAATGAGGTTCCACACGGTTCAGTCCTCGGACATCTGCGGATTCTTCCAGAGATATAAACTTTAAACCAACGTCACAACCAATCAAAGCCGACTAAGGACACCGAAGTCTTCTTAAACGCTGTGGTCTGCATGAACCCTTTTCTGATCAGTCGCTAAAAACACGAGTTGGATATAGATTTCTCTCCAGAGCACAAAGATAAATCATGACCAGACGAAGAGACGAGAAACACCGCAGACAGACGAGCTGAGAAAGTCAGGAACTGTTCAAGATGATCAAGATCCTGTTTCTGAACGTGGAACGTGCTTCATGCTTTCGGGATAAAAACCTGAGGAACGCCATAAAGAACCAATTTCCAAAATAAAATAAGGAGAACAGAGCAGTGAACAGCACGTTACAGCAAGGTTCCGACAACTAACATTATCCACCTCAACATTATCAGGAACATTAACTAAATAATTAACAATTTTATTAATGAATGAACATGAAAATAACTTTAATTAATATTCGGAACTAAATTTGAATTCAGAACCGAGGCTGAAAAGTGAGTTTTAATATTTACAGACCAGAGTTCAAGAACTCATCAACATTCTCATTATGAACATGGTGCAAATTAATTTATGCTAATTTATGTAAATCTTTTTTGTCACTGATTGAATAAACCGTCAGTTAAACACTTCAGCTTTCTTTCATATAATTTACATTTATTCATTATTTTATTGTGTTCCTGTTCATTAATGCACAAAATAACGTGAATGAAACTTATTTGGAAATGTTTAAAAATAAAAAGCATGCGAAATTAAAAAACAAAACCCTGTATGTACCGTGTGTGTGTGTGTTGTTTCTTTAATGCAAGATCAATGTTTTTTCCCCTTAATTCTTGTTTATCATTTTGTATCTCCAACCAGGATTAACATCTTAGAACATGCAGTAGCATAAATCATACAGTAAAACTAAATAAAAAACAAACATTTAAAACACACACACACACACACACACACACACACACACACACACACACACACACACACACACAATTTGCTCTGAAAAAGTATTTTTATTAATCTTCTCAGCAAACACAGTGCTGAGTCAGAAAAAGTAAAAAAAAAAAAGTCAATCATGTGAGCAACGAGAAAAATTCAGACACTTTGTAATTTTTTACTCCTCTGAATGTTAATTTCTTTTTTTAAAAATGAAAAAAATAATCAAAACATACAAATAACAGAAATAAATTATACCGAGATCTCAGCTCAATTCAAGGCACACATGGCATATAATGGTGCACACACACACACACACACACACACACACACACACACACACACGAGATAACTGAAGTGAATGAATTAATTAAAGCATTATGTTACAGCCATAAATACAAAACATTTCATTACACAACACCTGAGAGAAATACTGCTGATAAATCAGTGCGAACACACACACACACACACACACACACACACACACACACACACACACACACGGCAGTGATGGATCTGGGGCAGCTTCCACCCCGGTGCGATTTCTGATAGCTTTGATATTCAAATCATCTGCTCATTTACATATTTACATGTCTGACTTGTGATTGGCTGCTCCAGTTTGGGCCTGTGTGCCGAGTGAACGTTCCTCCTCAGAGTCGGAGTTTCAGACTCAACAGTTCAGAGACACAAACTAAACTAACGTGGAGGAATCTGCACTGATCTTGTCCGATCTGATCTAGTGTTATGTAACCCGGTCTGATCTGATGTGTCCGGATCTGGTCCGTTCTTTGGTTAGGATGCTTTGATCTAATTAGGTCTGATCAGGTCGACTCTGATTTGATTGGACCTTGTCTAATTTGGTTCAGTGTTAAACAATCCAAATATTTCTAATCCATTTTGATCTGATCACATCTGATCTAGTGTTGTGTCGCATTCTTCCAAACTGTTCCCCCCCCGATCTGGTTTACTATTGTTTGATTCGGTCTTCATCTCATATCTGATGAGTTTGATTGATCAGGTCTGATCTGGTCTAATCTTTGATATGTTCTGCTCTCGAAAAAACATGTGGATTTGAACATGGTGTTTTCTAAATTTTTTTCTAATCTAATTCATTTACAGTTTGGCATCATCTAATATCATCTCTGGTTTCATGTTTCCTGAGCCAATTAGGTCTGATCTCGTTTGATCTCATCAATTCTCCTTTGATCTGATCTTTTATTCTTCTCGTCCAATGTGCCGGTCTGCTCTGTGCTGATGTGGTTCGGTCTGATCTCATTTGATCTCTGATCTGGACCAGGGTTTTTGAAACAAAATCAGATATAGTCCAATTTGAGCAAGTCAAATTTTGGTTTGATCCAATCTAATCTGATCTGCTTGCATGATACTGTAGTGTATGTGAGTGCACATCTGGACTGTTTATGTATTCATTTAAAAACCACTGCTTATGTCTAATCTGGTTTAATAGGACCTAATTGGATTAGGTCTAATCTAAAACCGGTCCGGTTTGATATTTTCTAATCATTTTTGGCATCATGATTACTTGTCTGATCCGGTGCACAGCGTCTAATCCGAGTCATGTGGTTTGGTTCAAGCTTTGGTGATCAGATTTGTTCTGATCTGGTGTCAGATCAGATGAAGTCCTTCCACTGTGAACCGCGGCCTCGTCCTGGTTTTGCTCCCTCACTCCCTCAGACTCAGAGTTTGGTCTCGGGTCCACTCGCCGTCAGAACAGGGAACGAGCCACGTATCCTAGCAACCTCCGCGGCACACAGGTGACCAAACACTTTATTATACCAGTCAGGAGAGCGCCCCCTGTAGGACACACACACCGCAAGTGTTAGTTGTGTGTGACTATGCTTGTATAGTTGTGTGTGTGTGTGTGTGTGTGTGTGTGTGTACCGTAGATCTGCTCTGCAGTAATGTGTTAGTCGGCTTCGCCCCTTTCCGCATGGCTCAATCATAATACGTGAAGTCAGAAGCACTGCTCTTAGCCCCGCCTCCAGCTGCATGTTGCCGTGATCGACAGACGAGGAGATGAGAATACACCCCCCCCGAGGGAGATCTGTGCACCAACGTCTGACACACACACACACACACACACACACACACACACACACACTTGATAAACACATGACCATAAAACATACAGAGTGTGTGTGTGTGTGTGTGTGTGTGTGTGTGTGTACCGGAGCACTACGAAGTCTCGTTGTGGGTGAGGCGCCATGCTGTCGGTGATGTAATGAAACACCTCAGTGTTATTCTCCAGACTCTCCATTACGCGGCTGTGCAGCAGATCCTCGTCCCACAGGTGGCGCTCCCTCAGCACACGGTGCAAAACCACAGTGGGTGGGGCCTCGATCTCCACAGAAACGCGCCACAGGCGAATCGGGTGCCCATCACCAACCTGCAGTTGACCAATCACGATGCAGAGGAAGAGCAATAAACAGTCAATAAACACAAAAGGAAGTTTAGCAGGAAAGTCACGCTGTGATCCAAACTGACCGACCCCTCCGCCTCCCCCAAGCGACCCCTCCGCCTCCCGCCTCCCCCTCCTGACCCCTCAGCCTCCCGACCCCCGACTCTGAATGAATCCGTGAGCATCTGCCTGACTGACTCCCTGAATGATTCTCTCCCTCACCAAGAGACCATCAGACCAACTGTTGCTCTTCACACTGTGTGGTTTGCCCACTTCCTTGTTCTCTTATGTCCAAGCTCTTAAGTTTGCAGAGCTTTCAGTGTTTTCTTCACTTCACTGTGCCCTCGTTTCCACATTTCTCCCCACCCAGAGTTTGAAGTGTCCCAGTTTCCAGGTTACACTTGGTGCTCTAATCTGACCCAGTATTTGGGACGTTATATCACGTAAGCAGGTTCACAGAACATCATGACTGGACAAAATCAGGACTGTGTGTGTGTGTGTGTGTACCTTCTTGTAGGCGAGTTCAGTGTGTGGCGGTCCCGCTGCGCTGTGCCAACCCTTGCCCTTCTCTGCTGTGTCTCTCAGTAAACACTGCACGTTATCCTCCAGGTAGACGCGATAGTCCACTCTCTCACCTCGTCTGTTCACGCCGAGCGCGTGCAGGGGCAGCGGCTGAGCATCTGCCAACACGTATGAGCTGCACGCCTGCAGCATCATCTCCTGAGGAATCTGACACACACACATGAATGAGAGAACACTCCAGAATCATTTCCAAATGAGAAATTTAAAAGGAAGATTATTTTATGTGAGTGGGCCCTTACTCTCTTCATGTGTGTGTGTGTGTGTGTGTATGTATACATACCTGAAACAGCTTTTTACACTCTGTGATCATGTGACTCAGGCACTCAGTGGCTGCAGTGTTCTCACTCAGGTCCTTGTGGTCTGGTTTGGCTCTGCCCCTTTTATTAATCAGCCTGGTAGCACAGAATAAACAAACAAACGAACATCACTGCTGTAAGAATAAATTATTCACACCAAGTCCATTTGAATTCTTGTGTGGTGAAGAGGCCACAGAGTGACTAAATGCTGCACACGCACGCACACACGCGCACACACACGCACGCACACCAACAGCATTAATGATTTATTGAGAGCAATTATTTCTTTTCCAAGTGCAGCTCACTCTGCGTGCGTGCGTGTGTGCGTGCGCGCACGTGTGTAAACAGATAAAAAGCCTCATGTGTCAGTCAGAGCTGATGAACACTGCTGAGGCTGAGTCGCTTGCTGTCTGTGGTGTTGAGTTCCACTCCCTCCTTCTATTAGCTGCATTCATTTTATTCAATTCCTTCAAGTGAAATGATGATGCTCTCTCTCACACACACACACACACACACACCCGTGTGAGGCTGTGTCTCGTTTGGAGGTGTTAAGGTGCAGGATGGATGGAGCGAGACACACAGCCAGCGTGTGTGCCGTCATCTGGTTCTCCTCCGCCGTGCTGATGTCACTGAGGAAGTAGAGCAGCGTCTGGAGAACCTCCCGGTTCTCATCAGGCAGGAGGAACACGGCACACTGCACCGCCTGGAGCCTCTGCTGCTGAGGAACAACTGCACGTGCACACACACACACACACACACACTTAGGCCTGGATACACCAGTTTTTATTTTGTTACAGAAGAGTGCGTGTGTACGTGTGTGTGCGTACACACAGAACACTCACACTGATAAATGTGCAGGAAGGTGTGTGTGAGTTTGGAGGTGAGGATGGGTTCTGGCAGATCTCTGAAGTACTGCTTCAGCAGGTCAGCAACGTCATAAGCTGATTGGCCCTGATAGGTCACATGATCTGGGGAATTCTCGTTCAGTTGCCTGAGGGCCTGAATGCGGGATTTCACTCCAGACTTCCGGAATATTCCCACCTGCAGACGGACGGAGAAATTTAGATTAAATTTTTAACCTTTGTCTTCCATGTTCTTTTCTGTACACTATGAGGCACATCAATGAGGACTTCTCACTGGGTTCTCGAATGTTCTGCAGCATTAGAATTCTTCGTGTGGGTCTGGAATCGTCACTGGCTTTCTAGACTAGTTTCTGCAACTTCACATTTCTATATCTGATGACATCATTCTGGGTGTGGTTCAGAAACTGTGGATGTGATTACAAAGGTCAGTGGTGGTTCTTCATGTTCCACTGAGGTTCTGGAAATTTCATACAGCTATGGAACTCTGTGTGTGTGTGTGTGTGTGTGTGTGTGTATACACACACCTTCTCAAGACACTGGCTCCGGAGGTACCTCATGGCCTGCTGGATGCTCTGGGGGAGGGGCTGACCGGTGCGCTGGACGTTGAAGATTGGTGGAACCCCAAACACCCGCTTTTCTTTGTAATCAGGAACTTTAGAACGTTTCATGAACTTTGGCACTGTCCTGTCCAATCACAATGCAGAACACAGATGTACAGGCTGTTACAGCCAATCAGAGCACAGCGCAGAGAACAAACCTTCAACAAGTACATTTTGGATGATAATAATAATAATAATAATAATAATAATAATAATAATTAACTTGGAAATGGAAAAGACAAGCAACAGGAACAATAAAGAGAAAGAAAGAAAGAAAGAAACTAAAAGTAACCATGGAAATCAATTCTATTTTCTCTTCTGACCTTTTAAAGTGTGTATTTCTTGAGAAATGGATCATTTGAGTGACACCAAGTGATTTTATTGAATCTCTCTCTCTCACACACACACGCGCGCGCGAGAGTCATTTGTGCTCTTGATCATGACGCATTTCATGTGACAAATGGAGAATTATAATATATATTTCATTCAAGAAAAAAAAAAAAACCCAGTTCCTTCCTCTCTGTCTGTGTGTGTGTGTACCAGCTCCGGCCGTGTTTGCCCGTGTCGCAGTGTTTCTCCAGGATGGCTGTGAGTCTCAGCAGGCTGTATTTCTGCAGCAGGTTCAGCTGCACCGCTGACTGGCGGTTAATCTCCTGCGACGCCGAGCTCACACTCGGCCGATGAGAATTCTGAAAACTGTGCCATCGCAGCTTCCTGTGGGGGGAAAAAATAGTTATCAATAAATAAAATCAATCCCAAACCAACAGTGGGCTACAGCAGCTTGGTTAATTCTTCTGATGCTGTTTGTCTCAGACTTAAAAACAAACCCGGCTCGTGGACTCGATTAGTGAATTAATCAATCAACGCTAACGATGAACTGATGTAACTAATGCTAACTGGTGTCCCTTCACATCTGCTCACTGGTAGCAGCATCAGCATTTTGTTGAATGGTTTCTATTTAGGTGGTATTCCCCAGGGCTCGGCATTAACCTCGCTTATGTTTACAAGTTATTACTGATTAACGTCCACAAGTTAAATCATGATCTGATTGTGAAAGTCGACCTGAAGTACAAACCACTTGCATTTCCTTATTTTCACAAAATTTCCCTGTCGACCTTCCAGATGAGCTGCTTAAAAAAAATAAGTGTAAAAAATCCCTTCTCGTGAAGGGTCACGTTTCTGTTGTGGTAAATTTTCCCACCTGCTGGGCCGAGTGAGAGACGCCCCGACCCCCGAGTCCCTCCTCTCCCTCATGTCTCCGTCTCCATCGTTCAGTGAGTTTCCGGTGCTCTCGTAATCCGAGCGCTCCTCATCCTGAAGCATGCTGGGTAACGTAGTTTCCGTCATTGATTCGCTCTCGCCCAGCTGTCGTCCCAGCGCGTTAGACCACTCTTTGATGTTGTCCTGCAGTCCGTGGATGCGTTGCAAAATGGCGTCCAGATGCTCGAACGCTTCCTTTGAGCTCTGAACGCAAACTTCCGGAACTTCTGAAGAATCCGCGAAAGCGTCTGGGACATTGTCGTAAACCGAGCTTATTGACTCCACAGAGTTTTGACGTTTCCCCAGCGTAGGCGAAACAAAATCCTGCGATTCGCTGAGGCAGCTGCTGGTGCCATCCAGTGAGAACTCTCCGTCCTCTCCTGGCCAGCCAATCTGGTCGCCGCGCTGAGAGAAAGAAGTTGGACAAAGGCTCTCGATAGACAGCGACTTGGGGAACGTTCCAGGTTTGTGATCCGAAGGAAGATGAACGAGTTGCCCTACCATTCCCGGGAGGCTCCTCTGATTGGTCAGTTTGGACCGCTCCCATGCTAACTGGTAGTCCTCGAGATAAAGACATGCCCTCTGAGGCTTGACATCAGCTGCTGATTGGTCGACCCCGCTAGGCCGCCTCGTACGCGACTTCCATCCCGCATCCATTGCGGTGCAGAATTCTTTGGCAGTCCTTTTTGGCAAGCCAAGTTCTGGACGTAACTCCATCTCCTGGGGATGCGTTTCCGTAGAAACCCCCCGAGCAACTGCCTCCTTCTGTCGCCGTAGAGACTCCATCCTTCGCAAAAAGAGCCTGGAAGAACGCTTCACTTTTTCTCGGACAGAACGAGGCGGAGAAGAGGAGTCGTCGCCGTCGCATTCTGTGGCCTCACTACAGGTCGTGACCTCCGGAGAGGTGGTTTCCCGGGCAACATCCAGGCTCAAGCTGCTGAGGCTGAGGTCAGAGGTCAACGAGGTCACATCACTCAGGACGCTGTCGCTGCTTGCTGATGGCCGCAGGGTCGTGACGGCATCACTGTGGGTCTGGAGGCGGGACCATGTTTTACTGTCACGCTGAAACGCCCATCGGGAGCTCAGCGCACACGCATCATCCTCCTCGGAATCCTCGCTCTGACCAACACACACACACACACACACACACACACACACACACACACACACACTTAAAGCTCTGTCTAATTGGAACGTTATTACTTTTGGAAGAGGTTTCTTCCCATTCTTTTGAAATTCTGAAATAAGCACCAGTGTGTGCAACATGATCCAATCCCTCAATATTACACAATGGCTTTGGTTTGATTGACAGCTCTCACAGCCAATCAGATTTCACTGACCTGTTTGCAGCAGAAGTGAACTTCCAGACTCATAGCAGCGCATTTGTTCAAAGTTGTCAATCTCCTGAAACACACGCGACGAGAAGGTGAGAAGAGGAGTTTAGAGGAAATAATGATGCATTTTTTTTCAGTCATGTGACTCATTTTCCAAGTGAAAGACCAGCAGCTTTTCTTTTCTTTCTCCTCTTTTCTGTTCTGATGTTTTTTTATTTAACCTTTATTTAACCAGGAGAAAAAAAGATGTGACCATCTTTCCACAGACACGGGGGTTTCAGCTTTTATAAAATTAATAGTTTTTTCAAAAACATTTTCAGTGCTACTAAAAAGACGTGTGTCTAGTGTGTGGTTTGGAACGCAGCCCATGATGTGATCCAGTCTCACCTGCATAACGCTCGCACCGAGTCATGATCCAAAAACTCATGATCCCTCCTGACCGAGGAGATATCGATGGGGAAGAGAGAGGCTGAGAGAGAAAGAGAGAGAGAGAGAGAGAGAGAGAGAGAGAGAGAATTAATTGTCACGCGTGTGCGCGCGCACAAAACAGGATCATGTGAACCGTTGACACACACAGCTGTGACCGAGTGTAATAACAGTCACATTTACCACACGCACATGTAAACTCTCACATACACACTCGCGCGGATGTGCCTGTGCACTTTTACACACACACACACACACACACACACACACACACACACACACATTATAAAATCAATAAGTCTCTGCTATAATCAGAATATCAGCTACTTCATATAATTTATTCTGTGTGTGTGTGTGTGTGTGTGTGTGTGTGTGTGTGTGTGTGTGTCTCTCGAGCACTTCCTGACTCGCTCAGTTTCCCGCCTTTGTTTCAGCCTCCTTCCTCTCGAGCACTCCACTTCACCCACTGACCCTTTCTAATCACAAACGCCCAAATCGGACGCTTCCTCCTGCTTGTCCCCATCCTCCCTACAGGCAGCAGAATGAGACGCAGCCACCAAGTGTTCCCTCGCTTCCTTTCTCCCTAGTGTTCTTGAATTTTCTTTTCCCCCAGTATCACTATTCCCAAGTCTTCTCGCACTCTACTTTCCCTATTCCCAACCTTCCTGAAATGTCCAGCCTTTTCTCATATTTCAGCAGTGTTCACGTCATTCCGTCCCTAGTTTTCAAGTAGTTCCCTCGCTCCCTCGTTTCCTAAATTCTGTCCTCACCAGTGTTCCCAAGACACACTTCCTCCAGGCTGCAGAATGAGACGCAGCCAGTCACAAAAAGTCCACAGTAGAGACATATCCTGCACTTACATTCTCACAGACTGCAGGATGAGACACACCCATCACTCACCAGGAGCGTTTCCACAGTAACCCATCTCCAGGAGGCGGAGCTGTGGTTGAGATGGGATGAATGGCGTGTTTAATTATTGACTCCTTGCTGCAGACGTCTTTCGAAACAGTCAGCGCCATCATTAAAGCTCGTAATCCGTCTGGAAGCTTCATGTGCAAAATAAACACCTGATTAACGCAAGAGAGGGCGGAGCTTGTGGATTTTTACTCTGTGCAGTGTTTGGAGCTCATTACTGCGTTCTCAAATTATACCAGTGATCTCAACACCACGGCCTGTTCTAGGAAGAATCACTTGGCGTGAACACACCAATAAAATTCTATTTATGCACCCTGACCATGCTGCAACCACACCCCGACCTCCTCCTGACCACACCCCAAACACACCCTGATCTTGGTCAAACCACACCCTAAGCACGCCCTGACAACCTCCTGACCATGCTGCAACCCTACACTGAGTACATCCTGACCACGCCCCGATCGTACCGCAACCACATCTCCCTAACTCATTAATGTATTGACCACATCCTCTCCCCTTCTGAGAATTCCTAATGAAGTTCTAAAGACACCGTGACTCTCCATTTCCTAGTGTGGTTCTAGATTTATTTGCATGGTTCCCCATTCACTCGCACAGTTCCTGAGCATTAAATCCAGTGCAGTTCTAGAATGCTCAGCGTGGTTCAGGATTCATGAGTGCAGCTTTCAAGGTCATTCATCTGGCTATAAAATCACATGCTTTTTGTGTGTGTGTGTGTGTGTGTGTGTGTGTGTGTGTGTGTGTGCGCGCGCATTCTTTTACAATCGTTAGCGCAAACCTTAAATCATCAGGCTGGCTGTAGATTATGATCAGAGAACCAGTGTGGTTCTAGAATCCTTAATGCAGTTCTAGAATAACCGACACCACTGTTTAGATGGCGAAGGTGCCAGTGAGAGAAACAGAACTGGATTTATACGCTTAACTCCGCCATAAAGGCAGGTTCTGCTTTTCTGCACTCAGACCCCTGGACCTGCTCTACACGAAAACAGCCAGGCTGAAATATATAAACACACACACACACACACACACACACACACACGCGCGCAGAGCAGGAGGCCTCAAATCAATTTCCCAATTCACAAAGCCAACATCATGGCAGGAGCAGATCAACATCTCATCTACTCCACCAAGAGAGAGAGAGAGAGAGAGAGAGAGAGAGAGAGGGGTGCAGATGAAAGGTTTGTAAAGGGCAGTGTGTGAGTGAACATATATCTGTGTGTGAGAGAAGGTAATTAGGTAAGTGATGACGTCATGAAACCGTGCTGATTAATTGATGGTTATCAATTACCTTCATAAAGCTGCACATACTGAGGGAACCCTGCTGCTCTCAGCCAATCACATGCCTCCTTCACCTCCATCTCTGAAAGAGAGAGATCATTAAATGATAGGTATCAACGGAGATCATTAAACAGGACAGAAGTGAGACCTCGTTAATTGTTCACACACTGAATCGTGATGCGACTCTCTGTACAGGACTTCAGAAGGCCGAGTCCATGATGAGAGAGCATGATAAAAACTTCCACTGCTCCTGATGGACATCACTCAGCGTTACACTGAAGAGCATTTCACATTCATCTCACACTGTCCATCATAGACTCGCCAGGCGGGCGAGACGAAGTCGGGCTGCGAGCCCACGTTCCTCAACTCAAACTGAAGCCGAAACATGCAGCTTTAAAAAGGTCATTAAGCCCTAAACGCACAGAGGCCTGAAACCATGGGTTCCTGAAGAACATCTCCCCCCCAAAAAACACCTCCCAGAACTCTGAAACATCACCCTGCACTGAAAACGCATCAAGCCTTGGGGGGATAAAACAAAAAAGGTCCCTGAAAAACACTGATCCATAAAAACGTAGAGCTCTTTTTTTGGGGGGGCAGGGGTGGTGGAAGAGACCCAGAACCCTGGCAATGAAGAATAAGATGTGATGATTGGAACCTTCTAGAAGTTTCAAGATTTTTATAAACCTATTTCATCCATCTTTTGTAAAGACCTCCATAAAAACAGACCTTAGATCAGAAGTAAAGGACGACTCCCTCATTACACAGTGATGTAATCACCCGTCTCATTTGCATACACATGAGGCTAAATTATTCTCTCATGGTGAAGCTTGTTACAACGATCTAATGAAGGGCCAGAGTGAAGAATTTTAACGACAGTGCTTAATGGACACGCATATGAAGACGCGTCCAGCAACCACTAAATGAAGATGAGAGCAGAGGCACGCTGGGGTAATTAGTCTATCTGTGGGGTTTCAGTGAAGATTAATTTCTTCATCAGGAAGCGTAGGAATGATTCCAGCTCTGATTGAGACAAGGGGAGGGGGACCCACAGAATGAGCTCAGATCCAGACATCACACAAATGATGGAGAGAACCAGCACCAGGGTCTTATTTCTAACTCCTCAGTGTAGTTCTAAAATGGTCATCCAGGTTCTAGAATTCAGGGCAGATCTACAATGATTCTAGCGTCTGGTGGTGATTGTCAAATCCTCAGTGCCATTCTAAAACCAATCAGTCTAAATTTAAAAATAAAATAAATAAGTTCCAGCAGTTCCAGACACCACAGGCTGGTTCTACAATAGTCAGTGCAGTTCTAAAAAAATAAATCAGCCCTGGTTCCAAAATTCAGTGCAGTTCTGATCCACCTGGTTCTAGATTCCTAAAGTTATTCGTCTGGTCCCAGACTTCGTCAGTGTAATTCTAGATTGTCCGTCAGGTTCTAGAATTCAGTGCCATTTTAGAGCAGTCATGAAAGTCTAAAGTCTTTTGATCAGCTCTCGAATCCGCCATTCTCAGCGCAGTTCAAACATCATCAGGTCAGGTTCTAAAAATCAGTGCAGTTCCAGACACCAGGGCAGTCTTGTTCTACAACCCTTGGTGCAGTTGCAAAGTCCTCTGTCTGGGTCTCAACTCTCCTCTACATCTGCATGCAGGAGGAGGTTCTAGAATGGTCAGATCTAAGTCCTTCTTGTTCTAGAATCTTAAGTGTAGTTCATGAATTGTGTTGCAATTCCAAAATAATATGTGTCCATTTTCTTTTTTTAATTATTAAAAATGACAGCAAGGATTCAAGGACAGCGCAGGTTATTCTAGAACTGTACCAGAAGTGTTTTGGAATCCTCTTTGGCAACTCTAGAACCTACTGAGCCGTTCCAGAAACTCTTGACAGTTGTGCTGATGTACCCACTTTAGAAAAGTTGCCACAATATTCACACTTTATAACCAACACACACACACACACACACACACACACACACACACACACACACACAGCTGTGGTTTGACTTCTAGAGATCTTATCTGCTTCCTTCACTTCCTGTTTCCCAGTGCAGCATTCTAGAACTCCCAAAGGCACTGCGGGATTTCCACCCTCATCCCTCCCATACACTGCTAATTTGCTCCTCTCACCTACATTCATCATATCTTTTTCTCATTTCCCCTTCATCCAGTGATTCTCTCTCTCTCTCGGTTCTAAAATCATCAGTCTAAAGGCAGATTTACACTTCTGCATCAAATCTACACTGAAGTAAATATAAACAGAAAGTGTGAGGAGGTTCTGTAGCGGCTGGAGTTTGTTATAACCCCAGTTTAATTCTGCAGATCGTTTTGTCCCTAACAAACTCCCAATAAACCCACAGCGTCCCTGATGGAAACCAGAACAACTCAATAAAACTAATAAAGAATCCGTCCGTTAGCGACTGATGGAACTGTGGATTTAAATACGAGATCCACTGCAGAACACAGACGAGTAAAAACACTGCAACACTTTCACTGAGAATTCACTTGGTTTACACTGAAATCACGTGAGGTTTCGTTTTCCCAGGGAATTTGTTTCAGAATGACATTTTGCCCGGGTTATTTTCTGTTTATTTTTTGCGACAGTGAAACACGGACCTCGCCTTCTGCTTTTCTTCTCCATGTAAAAGCAGTAAATTCTGGTGCGTTTCCTGCAACAGTGCCCCCTACAGGACATGCACACCTTCACCCTGTGCAAACACTGACACTGAAACAACAACATACATTCCGTGCAGAAGAATAAATCGACCTTAAATCTACAAACTTCAGTCCAGTTCTAGAATCATCAGTGTGGTTCTAGAATCTCCTGTCCAGGTTCTAGAATCCTCAGCATCAGATTTTGCTTCACAGAGACTTTCCATCTGAACCCGTTTTGCGAGTCAAACTTTGCTTCAGTTCTGGAACTTCTCATTCTACGATGTTCAGAAGTGTTCTTTGAAACAAACAAACAAAAAAAGTGAGGTTCTTGAAAACTTGCTGCAGTCCAGGTCTAGAATCATCCACTGCATCAGCTTTAGCCCACAGGCTTTCACAGTAAATACGTTTTTGCGAAGGATACTTTGCTTTGCCTGATAACAGTCTGCACACTTCTAGAATGAACAGTGTAATGATGTCGTTCTAAAAACTGTCCAACGCTTTGTACACTTCATTTTGGTCTTGGGAAAAATCTTACCATTATAATCTTGCTTGCTTGCCTGGTTCGTGAATTATTAGAACAACATGGAAGTTTATCAAACCATCCTGGCAATTCTAGAATTCTTCACCAAGTTCAACAATTATCAGTGCAATTCTAACACCATCAGGCCTGGATCGAAAAATCAGTGGAGTCCCAGTCACCACAGTGTGGTTCTACCATCATTAATGCCCTTTAACAGTCCATCCAGTTTGAGAATTACCAGTATGGTTCTAGAATCCACAGGGCCCTTAACCATCAGTAGAATTACAAGTCCGGTTTTAGAATTCTCTGTGCTTTGAGGTAGTTAAAAAACTGCCACACAGCTCAACATTCATCAGTGTGGTTTTAGAATGGCCAGCCTGACTCTACAATCCTCAGTGCATTTCTAGAAACCGCCAGTGAGGTTCTAGAATCTTCCGCTCAGATCCAGAATTCATGGAATCATGGTGTAAATAAATTGTCAGTAAAACCTTGACTCATGCCTGTTCTAGAATCATCAAATCGATCCTTCCAGGTCTAGAATTCTTGGAATCCGTTTCGCCTGGGAGAAATTTTTGATCAGAATAAGGTTCTAGAATGGTCAGCCTGATCCTACAATTGTCAAAGCTGTTTGAAAAATCATCAGCGTGGCTCTAGAATACTCAGTGCAGTATCCCAGACTGGACCACGGCAGCAGCAGTTTCACATCACAGTCTTTTATGGAAATAAATATTGTGAGGTTGTAAAGATACCGTGGTTCTAGAAATGTCATACGGTTCAGAAACGCAGTGTGGATCTACAATTTTTAATCCAAAGCTACAATCCTCAGTGCGGTTCTAAATAACATCAATGTGGTTCTAGAATCCTCTGTTCTGTTCACTCTCCCTCACTAGTTTCTTGCTTTAGCTGTAGAGGGCTCATAGACTAGCACTGGGTTTTTTTGGAGTGCTGAATACATCACTGTGACACACACACACACACACACACACACACACACACACACACACACACACACAGCAGGTGAACAGCACCCTCCTGACATGCAAAAGGCCAGTCCTAAATTTAACTTACTCTGGGGATTTATTTGCATAACACTTTTTTAGGAACAAAAGCAATGTCGCCTCAGTAGGGGACAGGAGGAGATGAGTTCAAACACACCATGGAGGGAAGGCGCGTGTGTGCACGTGTGTGTGTGTGCGTGCGCTAGTTATCCAATGCTAACCTCCTGCTTGTCTCCATATGAAGGATAATGGACTAACAGTAGGATGAGAGAGAGAGAGAGAGAGAGAGAGAGAGAGAGACAGACAGACAGACACACACACCCTGGGGTTAAAACGATGTCCTCATTTCACCAAACACATCAAAATACCACAAACTGACCAGTGACTACAGAATACCCATAATGCATTGTGGGGAGTCAAGATGGCAATTAAAAATGGATTTGATTCTTTACCGATTCTTTACCTGTCCAAATGATTCTTTACCAATTCTTTACCTGTCCAAATGATTCTTTACCAATTCTTGGACCGTCCAAATGATTCTTTACCAATTCTTGGGCCGTCCAAATGATTCTTTACCAATCCAAATGATTCTTTTCCTGTCCAAATGATTCTTTACCAATTCTTGGGCCGTCCAAATGATTATTTACCTGTCCAAATGATTCTTTACCAATTCTTGGGCCGTCCAAATGATTCTTTACCTGTACAAATGATTCTTTACCAATTCTTGGGCCGTCCAAATGATTCTTTACCTATTCTTTACCTGTCCAAATGATTCTTTACCTATCCAAATGATCCTTTACCAATTCTTTACCTGTACAAATGATTCTTTACCAATTCTTGGGCCGTCCAAATGATTCTTTACCTATTCTTTACCTGTACAAATGATTCTTTACCTGTCCAAATGATTCTTTACCTATTCTTTACCTGTCCAAATGATTCTTTACCTGTCCAAATGATCCTTTACCAATTCTTTACCTGTCCAAATGATTCTTTACCAATTCTTGGACCGTCCAAATGATTCCTTACCTGTCCAAATGATTCTTTACCAATTCTTGGGCTGTCCAAATGATTCTTTACCTGTCCAAATGATTCTTTACCAATTCTTGGGCTGTCCAAATGATTCTTTACCTGTACAAATGATTCTTTACCAATTCTTGGGCCATCCAAATGATTCTTTACCTATTCTTTACCTGTCCAAATGATTCTTTACCAATTCTTTACCTGTCCAAATGATTCTTTACCTGTCCAAATGATTCTTTACCTGTCCAAATGATTCTTTACCAATTCTTGGGCTGTCCAAATGATTCTTTACCTGTCCAAATTATTCTTTACCAATTCTTTACCTGTCCAAATGATTCTTTACCTATTCTTTATCTGTCCAAATGATTCTTTACCAATTCTTTACCTGTCCAAATGATTCTTTCCTGATTCCTTTTATCATTCGAAGTAATTCTGCTCAGAGTCATTTAACTGTCCAAACAGTTCTTTAAATTTACTAAAGGTCTTTAACAAGTTCTTCTAAAAAAATGATAATCAGTTCCAGGAAAAGCCACTTCTTTTCCCCCCCTCTCTCGCCTCCTCCATGTTTCTGCATTTGTGTTTATTTGCTGTTCCAGAGAAAACAGCTTTTAATGGGTGTGTGTCCGAGATCCTCTGATATTCCCTCAGCAGCTTGCATACGACAAACCTTCTGTCAGCTCATATTTCATTTATGCAGACAGCATAGAGACACAGGAAACATGACAGAACCATCTGGAACATCAACATTTACCTCAGCTATGTTGGTAATTAGGAGGAAAATTAGTCGCCACACTTAGCATTGACCGCTAACCAAACCTCCATTGGTTCCACCATCCTGGGGAACATCATGAACAAGAGTGGATCATCATGGTTTGTTTGTTTTTTTCCTGAAAGCACAGTGAAGATGATAGATTTAGAGAGGACACATTAGCCACAGTTACTAGCCACTGTGGCACATCAACGTATCCACCGAATCACGGAACCTAAACCAGTCATATGACTTTTACACTTTCATACTGATTCTAATTGTCCTCCGGGTTCCATCGCCAATTCCTTATAACTGATTCTTTTCTTTCTTTCCTGAACCTTTCTCTCATCCAAATGATTCTTTACTGGTTCTAATGGTCATAGTGGTTCCTTGCTAATTAGTTACACCTGATTACAACTGTTTAATTGTCCAACTGATTCACTGCTGTTTCTTTGAATCAGCCAGTAATCTTTGTTGATTCTTTATGAATTCAGATTGATCCCCAATTCTTTACCACTGACTCCGTACTTATTCTTTTTTACCTCATTGAACGAACTCGAATGATTCGACTCATCCTTCCGATTTCCTGATAATACTTCATATCTGAATCTTCACACCGGATTCATTTACCTGTAACTGTGCAGTCCAACTGATTGTCATGTCCTTTGACTCATTCTTTACAACTGATATACAAATTTTCAGACTGATTCATTCTTTTATTAGTAATCATCTAAATGAATTGATTTACACACACATTGGAATGAATCTCTCTGTACACCGTGCTGAATAAAGGTCATTGTTCAGTCTGGTTCTATAGCCGTTTATATTTTGCTCTCACGTGGTCACTGACATCCCGTCCTGAGGAATAAAGACACTGCAAAGAATATTTACTGATTTGTTTAACAGTCCAGATGATTCATTATTCATTACATTACTGCTGAAATGATTACTGGATATTTTTAAAAAGTCAGAATTGTGAAGGTCTGAGTTTCAGGTTTGCGTGATGAACGATAAGATGTCAAGCTTGAAGCTTTTGAACTCACCGTAACCGCGGTGCCGTTGCCGAGTCACGGAACCGTCATGGTAACGGCGGCGGCGCCGTGGTGATGAGGTCTCCATATCGTTAACCCGTTAATGAGCCACAGGTTTCCAACATTTCCCTGACTTTACAAAACGCCATTTAATCCAGTAAGGGTCGAAGGGTCTCTCTCTCTAATAAAACATTTAAAAGCTCATGACAGAGCTCGAAGGATAACGAAGCTGGTGTTGCTAACAGGATGTGGCAGGAGAAGGCGAGAAATGTTCCTCATGCTGAAGTAAAGAGGGGGATGTTGGGGGTAGATGGGGGGGCAGGCTCACACTTCCTGCCCCATTTGGCCCCTTGGCCTGAATGGCCCACTTCACAATGAGCCAGGAAACACACACCACTCCGGCCACACCGCTGTGTGTGTGTGTGTGTGTGTGTGTGTGTGTGTGAGAGAGAGAGAGACTGAAAGGAGTTAAAATTAGTTTTAAGACACACCCACTAATAAAAACCACAAAAGTGAGATTGTTAAGAAAGGGGGGGAAAACAAAAACAAAAGGGTGCATAGTGTAAGAAAAAAAACAAAACAAAAAGAAATGGAAAAAAAAGAAAGTAAGAGTCGTTCACAATAAAGACATGAGAAAAACAAAAATGAAAGAAATCACTTAGAATCTAGGAGGTGTAGCCTTCAAAACTCAGTTCCAGTGAAGGGGGCGTGGCTCTGCAGCCATCAGTTCCAGTGAAGGGGGCGTGGCTGTGCATCCGTCAGTTCCACTGAAGGGGGCGTGGCTGTGCATCCGTCAGTTCCATTGAAGGGGGCGTGGCTCTACATCCGTCAAGTCCATTGAAGGGGGAGTGGCTCTGCATCCGTCAATTCCATTGAAGGGGGCGTGGCTCTGCATCCGTCAATTCCATTGAAGGGGGCGTGGCTCTGCATCCGTCAATTCCAGTGAAGGGGGCGTGGCTCTGCATCTGCCAGTTCCAGTTTTGGGGGTGTGGCCATAAATACTGTGTTTATACAGACAGACAGAAGAAGTGAAGTGGCATTTCCTGTTTGTGCTCTGATTGGGTCTCAGGTTCTGTTCAGTCACTTCCTGTCTTCTGAGCCAAGCCTGCAGAGGCATTGTGGGTAATCCCTCAGGGTCTGGAGTAAGCGATGGAAAAGGAAAGGAGTGGAGCGGACGACTGGGACACCACAGGAAACAAAAGATCAGACAGACAACTGTGGGGGTGTGGCTTAGCATGCATCATTTCCTCCCGAGGAGAGTCTCAGATAACTATCAGATCTCAGACAGGAAATTAAACACACTCCGCTGGGAGAGCGAGACAGACGGAGAGAGACAGTCAGACAGATAGGACTGACCGAGATCGTCCTTTCCTTTAGTTCGTTTCCCATTCATTACCATTCATCTCCGCCCACAAGCTGCATGATAAACCCCGCCTACTCTTACAGCTACATGCAAAGTTCGAGCAACGATTTTAATTCGAAATCTTTTTCCACATTGAGGAACTTTAACGCCAGGATGATACCAGTGTCATGAGACTGTTGTCATGGCAACCTTTCCAGCAGCATCTCCAGTTGGAAAACGAACTCGAACCAGAGTTGTGTCTGTTCCTGTCTTGGAATGTGGGGGTGAAGAAAGTGCCCTAAACCTCTGTTTATCCAGAATGGCTCATGATCATCAAAACACACACACAGTTGGCAGAAAGTAAGAGGCTGCGACTGTGTTTCATTTTCAGTAAACAAGTTTAAACAGGTCTGAATGAAATAAAGTCAATGCCAGTTCTTGCTCTCCCTCTCTCCAATACACACACGAGCTGGGTTAAGAGGTCGAAGGGTTGTACAGGCTTCATTCTGCAATTTACTCTGCCGACCTCGCAAGGTCAAACGCAGAGAGACAAAAAGATAACAGATGTTTCTCTTTGAAGTTCTCCGCATCTTTGTTCTCACTCCTGTTTTATTTCATCGCTCACTCATCACACTGCACCCGTACTCACTCTCACACACACGATGCAAAAACACATCACATCTGTGTGTGTACACAAAGCATAAAAACATCACACCCATAATGCAGAAAGGGGCGGAGCCATAACACAACACACTTTACACCAGTACAGCAAAAACTCCACACACAACACAATTACACAGATCTGCCATGTACCGGAGGTCACATCTGGAATACAAGTTTCACAGCTGTATCACTCCATCCTTTAGTTATTTCTTCATTCATCACACACCGCAAACGCGTGATGGAGCAGGAAATAAATCTGTAATGATTTTGGATTTCACCAAACTGTAAGAGCAGAAAACGCAGGTCTGAGACGTGACTCAACAGAAACCCGGTGTGTGTGTGAGAGACAGACAGAAACAGAGCAGGTTTCAGTATGAGCTGTTAAATTGTAAAAAGCCGGTGCTGTATTGATGCATTTGAGTGTGAAACAACTCGAACCCATGTTCTCTAAAAATATGTCAAACCCCACGACCACAACAGTGAGGAACTCGCAAAACGAACAAATTCATTCTGACTCAGTGAGGCTTGAGGAAACCACTCGGTGCTTCTTCTGTTCTACTTTGGACTTGTTTCATTATTCAACCTTCAACACCACCTTATTTAACATTGTGGGTGGTAGACCTGGATGACTGAGAATCTTCACAGACTTACTGAACGTTCGCTTTAAAAAACAACTCCCCAAAACTACAGTAGCACACACATCCCATCATTCCCTCGGGGTTGAGTTTCAGGCCACGGTCCTGAACGGTCTCATCCAGGTCCATCAGTGACGTCTTTAATTATTAAAAACGAGCTTCAGTTTTTATCCACAGTGTGATGAACAGATGAATAAAGGGGGAGGAGCTTGTTTTGTTCTGCTGTTTTAAGAAAACAGTTTCAGTGGACAGCAGAGTCTGCGTGAACATCTGGCATTTCGGCTCATGAGCTGTATGCGCAATAACTTATTTATTTGATCTTTATAAATACTGCAAGTGATTGATTATTAGCTAACGATCCATCACTACCTTCTTCAGTGAAGATGAGGGAGTTAGTTTGCAGCTTATCTGGTGAAAGCACTTGTGAATTTGTTAACCAACAGAACACACACTGATGTGAACTTCAGTAAAAAACACACACACACACACACACACACACACACACACACACACACACACACACACGCGCGTGTACTTGTCCTGTATTACAGGCCACAGAAATCATGCGGTGTTCAGCTCTGTTTTTAATAAACACTGTGTTACAGTAGAATAACCAACACCAGGAGGCTGTGGGTGAAGCGCAGTTACTGGTCAAGTCATCACCACCACTCTGACACTGGTTAGTTTCCTTGAACAGCACACCCCCCGCATGTTTTATTTCTCTCACACCACAGCAACTTACCAACAATTACAATTTTTATTAATTAAACAAAAACACATCCCATACTTTTTGCCCATCTGTAAGTGAACAATGAGTGCTTTAATAATAAATGCACTACAGTCAGGGATGCTGCTCCAGAAAACTAATCAACACCTTCTGAAATCCAGAATGCAGTGAAAGCCTGATTGTAGTTAATCACAGAAAGGAAAAACACAAACATTATTATTATTATTATTATAGGGAGTAGATTAAAAATTAAGGTGGTTTTCCAATTACCTCAGTGGTAGAACACAGTGTATTGTTATTGATAACTATACCTCAACATCATTAGAAGTCACAATGGGGGTCCCACAAGGGTCGGTTTTGGGCCCGATTTTATTTTCTATTTATATAAATGACTTAGGTAGGGACCTGAAGGAAGCAAAAGTGCATCTCTATGCAGATGACACTATTCTGTATACCACAGCGTCATCAGTGAATGCTGCATTTACACAATTGCAGTCTGCTTTTAATCATGTACAAACATTTCTTATTGAGTTAAAGTTGGTACTGAATGCTAAAAAAACAAAAACAATGTCTTTTACACAATCATGCTCTTTAGCTAACATTGGTGTGTTAACACTAGATGGCACTGAAATAGAAAGAGTATCATCTTACAAGTATTTAGGGATCTGGTTGGATGATAAGATGTCTTTTGGTGTCCATATTGAGAGCCTCTGTAAGAAGCTTAGACCAAAGTTGGGCTTTTTTTTTAGAATGAGGAAGTGCTTTCCTTATTTTGCAAGGAGAAGGTTAGTTCAGAGCACGTTCCTGTCAGTGCTTGATTATGGGGATACACTGTATATGCACTCAAGTTTATCCTTACTTAAAAAACTGGATGTGTTGTACCACTCAGCTCTACGTTTCATCACAGGTGCATCAGCCAGGACTCACCACTGCACTCTTTATGAAACTGTACAATGGTCTTCTCTCTCCATCCGAAGAAAAATCCATGCACTGATTTTTATTGCTAAAGCCCTAATGGGTAAACTACCTTTATATATTTTTAATTTACTTTCTTTTCAAAATAGTGTTTACAGGACGAGGTCATCAGAAAAAATACTTTTACATACTCCACTAACAAGAACTGAA
>JANZLB010000021.1:34801696-34812141 GCA_026167865.1 Notarius quadriscutis
CTGTTGTGTGTGAAAACCCCAGCAGGAGATCAGCAGCTTCTGAAATACTCAAACCTCATACTCATCTGGCTCAAACCGACACCCATACTGCCACAGTGAAAGAAAGAAAGAAAGTCACACTTCACTGTGAGATCACAATGTTTCCCGTTCTGATGTTTGAACATTGTGAACATTAACTGAAGCTCTGGATTTGTATCTGCGGGATTTGATGCGTCGTGCTGCTGTGGAGGGAGCGGCTGGTTACAGAACTGCAGGGGGATGGGGGGTGTTCCTAATAAAGTGGCTGGGGAGTGTATAAGACTGGAAATATTTACAAACTACAAATGTTCCTAGTGTTCTTTTTAATTCTCTCTGTGCGTTCCTGTAAAACACTCGTGTTTGTCTCGTCAGCACTAATTTCAGACTGAGTGTAAAAGTAAAGCTCCAGAAACTCCTCCCCATCCTCCTCATCATCATCATCATCCCCCTCCTCCCCATCCTCCTCATCATCATCCTCCCCCTCCTCCCCATCCTCCTCCTCCTTATCATCATCCCCATCCTCCTCCTCATCATCATCATCCCCCTCCTCCCCATCCTCCTCCTCCCCCTCCTCATCCTGGAGACCCTGGGAATTTAGAGCCGAGATTTCCGGACATGGAAAAAACCTGGAAAAATATAAAATGGATAAAATCCAAGTGAGAGTTCAGTGAAGTACAAAAGTCTGTTTGCTCACAAAGACACTGTGTTTTTGCTTTGAGTAAATAACTGAAAATTTAAACAGGTCAAATAGCTGAAAGTTAGAAATTTACAAAAAAAAGATTAAATAAATGAATAATTAAATGTTTGTTTTTAAACGTATTCCAGTTACATCACAGTGCGCTCGCTTTTGTCACAGAAACATTTGTTTTAAAATCTTTATTTCAAAGTCTGATGTACTGATCAAACGTTTTTCTGTCTTTAGTTTATGAACTTTACATCTAACGGCCTTGTCGAGCTCCAGCGCTCTTACTGAGGAGCGGAATGCTGTCGGTTTGTGTTGCGATAATCAGCACAACTCAATAAAACACCTTGTTTTAGCTTGGAAAAAAAAAAAGAGATGAAAACACGGGGTAATGTTTCCACCTCAAAGTTTCTTTTTCTCCAAAATCACCAAGTGTTTTATTTCTCTTACACACACACACACCAACAATTACAATTTTTAATCTATTAAATTGTAATGACGTAATTTTTTTTATCCGTTTATAGTTACCTTTAACAAACTCCTTTCCATTTAGCAGCTCCGAAGGTTTTAGAAAACTTGAACATTTTCGTCGGTTCCTCAGCGCTGACACTGGAGACTCCTTCCAGAAATGTTACATTCATTAATTAAACGTCTGCATATGCTGGACACGCCCCTGTGAATTAGCTGTTACTATGGAAACGATAATGTATTCGAACGAAGGTGTTAACAGAAATTTAGTCGTCGGATTCTGACCAATCAGCATCCGGAATTCAGCAGTCCTGTTCTGGAGCAAAACACCCGTCGCAGTTCACGATCCCGATCCTGGTGATTATCTGCCATGTTGCGTTATCTGGTAATGACTATTATGGGATGTGCTTCTCAGTGAAGGACACGCTGGTTGAAAAGTTTGCCTAAGTGCTGCTTTTCCAGTCGCAGAAAATCTTGAACAGTCGGAAAGTCGGAGCGTGTCCACGACACCTCGTGAAGGTGGTGATGAAGTGAAGTTGTGATCTCCACCACTGTTGCGTCACGCTGTCCATGGAGCTCTCTCAGGTTACTGTGAGCTCCGGAGATCATCACAGTCCTGGTGCACGTTTGCCTTCGCTCTGTCAGGAATAATCCCCATACCACCGCGCCGTAAACTCCGACACACCCCCTGCAGCTTCAGTGCTGTAATGACGCTTCTGCAGATGTTTACTCGTGGTGTCCTTTTGTCAATGTGAAGCATAAATGTGAAGAATATTTTATTTATTCAACAAACAACAACAACATTTTAGGAAATGAATCAGCTATAAGTCTTTAGTTGGGTTGGAATTCTTTGTGTTTTCTGGTTGTTTTTTCTTTCCGACATGCAGTTTAGTGCTTTTTATTTTCTCTTGAAAGCTTATTTTTCTCGTGCATCTCTCTATAACACTCACTAAACCCGAAAGCCTGTGTGTGTTTCCTCTCAATGTACTGAAGCATTAAAGTGACATTTCGAAGCGGTCTGCTCGTGTCTGGTGTGGTTTTTATCCATTTTAATAAAAGGATCCTCTTAATAATCCTCTTTAAAGAGGAACTTTTTTTTATGCCTGTGGAAGAGCAGTTTTACTCCCAGCATCATGATTTTATAAAAAATACACACAGTCCTGCTGTGAAAAAGTCTGAGGCACGTGTAAAGAAGCGCTGTCGACCAAAAACAGCTGAAAAATAATGAAATGTTTCGACATTTAAAAATACTATAAACAGTAATCAGTGAGCCATAACAAATGAAACAAAGTCAGTATTTGGTGTGAGACGACGCTTTACTTAAAAAAATAAAAATAGTTTTATGCGGAAATGATCTGTAGGTTTTCCTGAGCATCTCACAGAACCAGCCGCAGTTCTTCTGGACACTTTGACCGTCACACCCACTTCTTCATTTTACACCCAAATTTTCCACTAGCCTTCATTATGGTTTATTATTATTTTTTATCATTTTATGGATGGAATCTGCTGCTCAGATACAAACAAACATTTTTTTTTTTCTGTAACATTTAATTTTGTGCTGGAAAAATAAATGTTTGGACTCCAAAATGTTTTGACTCGATAATGAAGGTCAATGTCATAAAATAGAAATCTATAATAAAGTTTGTATGAAAAAATAGGGGCGCTAAGACTTTTACACTACTGTATACAGTATTAGTCAAAAGTTTGTACACCCCTTCTAATCAGTAGAGTTTGTGTGTGTGCGTGTGTGTCTGTTAACAATCTAGCGTCTAGATGGTTGGACCGATTGACTTCAGATTTTCAGGGTAGGTGGGCAGTGGGCCGTAGATTACCTGATTAAATTTTGGGGTTAATCGGGTCAAGGTGAAGGTCACTGGAAAGGTCAACCTTTCGGTCAAAATAACAATTTCCATTATAACTCAAAAACAGTTACCGATAGACGGATATTGACTATTATGAGCAAATAGGAACTCCCATATGGCCTTTCATTTGGCACCATGAAAGGTCAAACTCAAGGTCACGGATTTTCAGAGGGCTGTAACTTAAACACGGTTGATGGTAAACAGATGTTTACCATTATCAACTTATAGAAAGTGCCATATGGGCTTTCATTTGGCACCATGACCTTTGACCTTGAGTGACCTTGGAAGGTCAAACTAAAGGTCATGGGTTTTCAAAGAGCTATAACTTTACAATGGTTCATGATAGCTAGATGTTTACCATTATCAACATATAAGTCGTCCCATATGGGCTTTCAGTTGCCGCCATGACCTTTGACCTTGAATGACTTTGAAATGCCAAACTCAATGCCTGACAGCTGATGATTAAGAAATATTACCATTATCAACATATAGGTATAAAATAAGTGCTGCCGGGCGAGATTTGTTTTGTCTGGAAACACTTGTTCTTTATTTTTATGAATTAAACGTCACTTCATGTCTTAAAGTAATGATGGATGTCGTTTCTCTTTACTAAGTTGTTCGGTTCTTGATGTAATATGGATTACTACAGTTATGATGTTGAATAGGGCTATTTATTTATGGCATTTTTATTATTCACTGTTCGATCTCAAACACATTAAGAAGCAAGAAACTCATCCACTAATTCACTTTTGACGAGACACAGCTGTTAACCGAAAAGTATTCCAGGTGAATCCCTCATGAAGCTGGTTAAGAAAATGCCAATAGTGTGCAAAGAGTCATGGAGGAAAACGCTGCATACGCTGCAGAATTTAAAATACCAAACACTTTGGGGCTTTTTTTTAAACAATATAATTCCAGATATGTTCCAGATGTTATTTTGTAGTTTTGAAGTCTTCAGTTTTGTAGAAAACGATCACAATACAGAAACACTGATGGATGAGTAGAGTTGGGGTGTACAAACTTTTGACTAGTGCTATATTTGTAAACATGTTCACACATACATTTGTGATAGAGAGCAAATATTCAAAGTGCGTTATGGTTTGTTAAGATGCCGTGTGTGTGTGTGTGTGTGTGTGTGTGTTTTTCATTTCTGTCTCTTTTCAGGAATCATCTGTTTATTTCCTCCCAAAATTTAGACTGGATATAATTCTTTGTTTGTTTGTTTGTTTCTTATCTCTTTATTCTGTCACTTCCTCAAGTAAAATATTTCCTTGAGTAAATCCTCCAGATTTGCTGTAATTTGTGGTTTTCTGTAACAAAACACAAATAATTGACCCCCGAAGCACAAAGAGGATCATTTTATTCAGGATGCAAAGAAACAGATAAAAGGAACAAATTTACAGGAAGCTGCACATGAAGTCCCTTTCGCTTTGTGAGGCTCGTGTCCGTTTTACAACCTGCTCGACTAAATGGATGGTCAGTTCACAGAAACGAATCCTGGACCAGAATTTAATAGAATTATAATGATAAGAAGAAGAATAAGAAGTTTAATAAAGCCAAATACTGAGTAAAAAACAGTTATAAACTTATAAAGGTTTAAGTAACAAAAACTTTAAGAATATTTAAAGCAAAGACAGAAAACACAACAAACAAACAAAAAACTGTTCAGAAGAAAAAACAGCAGCAATTTTTTAAAATTTCATTTTATTTTTTATAAAGCCAAGGAACACTCGTACGAATACTTTAAACAACCAGTAGCAGGATGGGTTACGTGTACAGTTAACATCTGATTTACATAAAAAAACACACATACATGGCTTTTTAATGTTTTAATATTCTTTTCCCTTTTTTACATCGATTTCTTTAAAACCACAGTTTTCACAATAGTATTAAAAACAAATCAAAAAATCGACTGATTAAATCGAGGCACGTTTTCAACTTTTAGTGTCACGTGAAGGACAACAGTTCACCGAAAACTATTCAGAGAATAAAAAAAGACTCTTTATCCCCAAATTACTGATTGAAACGTTGGTTAATGTGAATTGTTTATCAGCGTATGTTACACGAGCCTGTTATTTGACTTCATAATCAAGCGGAAAGATCTGAAACGTGTCCTCATCCACATTCGAAAAGTTTTTTTTTTTTGTGAATATTTTTTTTGTGATTTTTTTTAAACTTATTGCTTTATTTCTTGACTGATTTTAGCTTTGGCTTGCGTTAAATGAAGCGTGCATGCGACTTGCTCACTCCGGTGCACTCGCTTACAGTCCACAAACATAAAACACAAACTTTATCTTAAGGCTTTGAATCGAGTAGCAAAAGTACGAAAGCAGAACATTTTCACAACATCAGCACTCCATTGGCACGACATAAGCACTTCTAGGCATTACATAAGCACTTCAATAGTTACATCTGCACCTCCCAGGCACTATATAAGCACTTCATAAAAGACAAAAAGATGCTAGCTTAAAACCGATTAGTACAGTGTGGAACTGCTTTAGCTTAACTTCGAGAATTAGCTTCAGCTTCAAGGAGCAGTTTGTAATTTTAAAACAAATCTCAAAGTTGTAATAAAACTGTTCATAAGAATTCAAAAACATCAACACGGCAATCGTTTTAAAATTCCATTGCTGGAACTTCTTGGACTTTTTTTTTTTTAAATCAAATTTTATTCATGAATCTTCAGTTCAGACTTTACAAATTTACACGCAGCTTTAACAGTTTGTAGCCATAAATTAAAAAAACATAGAGTCTCAGCTCCACCCCTCAGTTCTACGAAGTCATCTAGTTAGTCCCTGCCCCCATTTTCCTTCCACATCCATGGCCCCGCCCCTCAGTATGTTTCCACAGGAACACGCCTCATTTAAGAAAAAGAAAAACTGAAAGTTGAAATTGTTTCATGAACATCATAAAGAGTTTCAGTGCGATTTGTTGCCACGTCGTATACGAACTGGAGCCACAAAAATTACGTTCATTCAGATTTTGCGTAAAATTCAACTTTTGAGCAAATTCTGATTTTGCATGAATTAAGATTTTGTCTAAAATTCATATCTTACCTCAATTCTGATTTTGTCTGAAGTAAGTTTTTATGTAAATTTGTAAAAATCTGAAGGCTTTGAACAGAAAGTGACGACTCCAGGAATTTATTCACTGTAATGTAACATGTTGTATTTTATATTTTGAAGAACGTAAGACTCGTTGATCATTTTTTGAAAATAAAATTTTCTGTAAATTTTTGGGTTCCCGTGCAAGTTTCATTCCTTTCACTGAAAATCGACTCTCATTTTGTTTCCTTTCGTTTTTTTGTCTTCGTCCATATTTTCTTCTAAACCCTCCGATCTCCTTTCTCAGCCATAACGTTCAAGCTAACGTTTACACCTTGTGTATCACCTTCCTGGGAAAATGGGGTGGAGCTCTTTTCAAATGTGTGGCTTTGTTCTGTGGTGGGCGGAGCTCATAGTTAAAGTAGCTCATTTCCGGGCGTAGCAACAAAAAAAAAAATCCTAAAAACAGAAAACAAAAGAGACAACAAAACTCAGAAATTGACATCCAATGAACGCACCGATAAATGTGCATATTACGTAATTTTTCCAAACGGTGTTAAAAACAAAATGTTTATTAAAGCTTACGAAGTTTAAAAACTACAAACTGCACCTTTAAGGCATTGAGTTGAATCATAAAAATACAAGAGCAGTGTTCTTATATCAGCCATCGGTGAAGTGTTTCAGAAAAGGCTGCATTCCAAAGATGCGTTATAAATCACGGAACTAACGTGTTTAACGATATGCCACAAAGCAGCAGCACATTAACTGTGTATAGATTTATATTTCAATAAAAAGCGCAGAACAAATTGAACTTCATGCTGTGATTAAATATGAAACACCCTGCGTGTGTGCAATCATCATTTATCACCATCAAAGCATCGGCAAGCTTATGATTTAATGAGCTGAAGACGGTTAGACGTTGCTCAAAACGTGTGTGTGTGTGTGTGTGTGTGTGTGTGTGTGCTTGTAACAGGCTAAAGCTAAAGGCTAATCATGCTCAACAGGAAAATCCCCTTTGCTGTACATGAGCTCTTGTGATTCATAATGAAGAAACGCTTTTTGTTGAATGATTCAGTGCTTGGGTTTGGCTGCGAGAGACAGAGAGAGAGACAGTGTGTGTGTGTGTGTGTGTGTGTGCACGAGTACTTGCTCCCTATTGAGAACCAGAATATGGTTTTGGGACATTTTTGTGAAGTGAGGACATTTTGTCTGGTCCTCTCTTCTTCAAAGAGCTGTTTGAGGGAAAAGACTCAGTTTTAGGGATCAGGTTAGGTTTAGGGGTGGGGTTAGGGTGGGGTTAGGGGTGGGGTTGGGGTGGGGTTAGGGGTGGGGTTAGGGGTACAAAATTGAAGTACAAGGATGTGTGTGTGTGTGAGATAGAGATAGAGAGGAGTACTGTCTTCCTCCGAGTGTGAGATTAGTAAATACCTGTGTGAGTGTATTTTTGCGCTCTTTCATCCCTGACAGCCTTGTTTTCTCCTCACGGCACATTCACCTTGACAGAAAAGAGGAAACTGCAGCAAAAAAAACAAAAAACCCTCCTCGGTGGAGCCTGAAGCCTGGCGAGGCTCGCAAGAATGACAGCTAGGACACTCACGAGCTCCTTAAAATGTGATCTACTCCCTAAAGCGGTGGGGAATTATTATTCAGTCACTGAGAAAAATCTGCATTCGACTCGGCTATGAGCAGACAGACAGACAGACAGAGAGAGACAGACAGACATCTGCCTCCTGACAGACTCACGGCAACAAGGACTAAACTGAAGATGAGAAACTCAAACCTGGGGCTACAGTGGAGAGAGAGAGAGAGAGAGAGAGAGAGAGAGAGAGAGAGAGAGAGAAACAAAAATTACAGAAAGAAAGAACTAAATGAATAGATGGAAAAATCTGAGGGTGAAACAAGAGAAAAATGAAGAAAGATAAAGAGAAATTCAGAAAGGTGAAAGGATAAAGAGAAAAGAAGGAAATAGGAAGAAGACAGGACAAAGTTGTTGGAGGAAAGGAAGACGAGGAAAGGGAATGAAGGAAGGATGGAAAGGGAGGACAGACAAGTCTAAAATAAAAGGAAAAGAAGATGAAGGTGTGTGGAGCAGGAGGAAGAAAAAGGAGGGAAGAGAACAAAAAGGGAAGAACTAAAGGAGGAAAGAGAGAATGAGCAAGAACAGGGAGATGGAGAAGAAAAGTGGAGAGGTGCATTTGGGAGGAAAAGAACAAAAGTAAAAGGGAGGAAAGGAGGAGGAGGAGAGAGATATTTAAAAAGCGGAGAGGAGAAGAAGAACTGAAGAAGGAAAAGGAAACGTGAGCACAGCGTGAGAGGACGGGCGTTTATGCATGAGCTGGCGTGGTTTATTAGCTCGCTAGTGATATTAGCTTCCTCTTGGCTCTGTTTTTAGCTAGCTGTGTTTGCTGCGAGTTAGCGAGCGGTGTTGTGTAAACGTGTAAACACTGCCGGGGGTCAGGAGACAGGTGCGTGCCTCAGGTGTGAAGGTGTGTGTCGTAGCCATGCGACTTATTGCTTGTGAGGAGATGACCAGGGCGTGTCTCACACCAGCGCTATGCTAAAGGCTGAAGCGGTGAGCTGGAAGATTTACATCCAAGTGCAAAAGCTGTGTGTGTGTGTGTGTGTGTGTTTCTCGCTACAAAATTTTAAAGAGAGAAAAAAATGAAACAACTTTCCTAAAGTTTATTAAAAAAAGCATTCAGGGGGAAGTGTTAGTTACCATGCACAGAGTTTTATTTCCTTTTAGTGGTTTTTTTTTTAGTTTTCAGAAGCAGCAGCGAGTTAAAATAAAAAAAGCTATACTCGTGTGTGTGTGTGTGTGTGTGTGTGAGAGAGAGAGAGAGAGAGAGAGAGAGTCTATTCAAAGGCAAAAATCAACATTTTTCTTCACACACGCTTCCTCAGTAAAAATGAAAAACGATCACTCTCATCATCACAGACTCCTAACAAAGGGCGGGGCTAAGATATTTTAAAGCCACACCCATTAAGCTGACCCCGCCCCCTCATCCTGACCTTAAAGGAACAGTTAAGGCGAAATGTCCACGACGTTTCCTTTTTTCTCAAATGTACACTGATAGAACATTCTGAACCCTGACCGGTTCTTTGTTGTCCCTCAAGAACAGGATCCCGTGAAGGTTCTCTGTAGAACTCTACAACAGTGGTTCTCTGTCAGCAAGGGTTCCATTTAGATTCTCTCTTTTTTTAAAACAAAGAACCCATAATTATTCAACAAACCCTTCACTGTTTTAGTGTACACTTTTCTTCAGGTTCTCCTGGAGAAAGGTTTAAAGTTTCTTTGTAGAACCTTGTGACAAAACATTTCCACATCAGAAAGTAGAACCCTGTTAGAACACCAGGATCCCGTGATTATCCAATGAACTCCAAAAGAACCCTTGAAGAACTCTTTTAGAAATCAGTTCCCTTAAATTTTCCCTTTGCATGGCAAGTTTCCAGTTTCTGTCGAGAACCCTACAACAGTGGTTTCCTGTCAGAATCTAGGAACACTTACCTATCCAATGAACTCTGAAAGAACCCTTTTCAAGATTGAGAACCTTCCTTTGATGGTTGTGTAGAAGTTTATTAGAAAGGGTTCCAAGTAGAATCAATTTTTTGGTTGTTAAGAACTCTTAATAATTCAAAGAACCCTTAAAGAACTTTTGTTTTTCTGAGAGTGGAGATTCTGTTGGTTTCCTTTAGATCACGGGTCGGCAACCCTAGGCACGCATGCCACAACTGGCACGCCGAGTAATTTCCAGTGGCACACTGACGATGATACACAAACCTAATTATTCAACACATTAAAAATGTTCAAACGTCAACTTGAACTGTCACTGGCTGTTGCATGGCGAACCTGCTCTTTTAGCATGACTACACAACAATATAGCGCCCCCCTCCCCATATTTCTCACGAGATTGTGTTGCCAGATTGGGCGGTTTCCTGCCCAATTGCGCGGTTTTTGAACATAGTTTTGGGCTGGAAAACGTCAGCAGTATCTGGCAACACGGCACTTAATGCAGCAGTTGCGCTAAGATGGCAAAGAAGCCGAGAGTTCTGGCTTTCCTCTCCTCGTGGACCAAAAAATATGGGTTCGTTTCTCAGAGGGACCGTGCTGTGTGCACGGTGTGTTTTGAAAGTGTTGTGTGTCGAACATCCAGTGTTAAACGTCATTTCGAGGCAAAGCACGAAAATACTTTCAAAGATCAGGCAGATAGGGACGAATCAATCTCACGCTGTCAGATATGGGAAGCAAGCCCACACTTTAAAAGTCTTTGCCTCAGCTAAAAACAATGCCAATGCTATATAATTTCTCACTGCATAGCTAAACATGGAAAGCCATTCACAGACGGTGAATACATTAAGGAGGCCTTTCTC
>JANZLB010000021.1:34935715-34945818 GCA_026167865.1 Notarius quadriscutis
AAAAAAATTGCAGAGAATGCAGAATGTGACAGATATTTGACCAAAGTTTAATATAAAATAGGAGAATTACATTGATCTTGCTCCTGAACTTACCCATGATATGCACTTTAAGACACCTAAATATATAACTTCACCATCTATTTCATTTCTCTCTCACTCTCTATCAATCTCGAAGTTTTAATTTTTTGCTTTGCAAGCACTTGTATTTTCTCCAGGAAATGTATCTTACCTCACCTTTTATCTAATGCACTGTATATATTTAGTGACACTGCATACATTATATTTTGTCTGAGTCGGAGTTTATATTTTCCCGTTTTCTCGTGTGTCATGAATGCAGCATTACATGTGAATTTCATGCCATTGCAAACACCGCGTGGCATCACGGGACGCAGTCGCTAAACGAAGGGAGCTCTGGCTGGATTCTGGAAATATTCACCAGAAGAGTGTATCAACCAGGTTACTGTCGTGTACTGCAAAATTTTATTTTTCATATTCTGCATACGCCTTGCTACATTTCCCCAAAGATCAATACACATGCAGGATTCAGTGCAGAGATTTGAACACAAAGGCAAACAAGGCAGAGTTCCATTGACCAGAACACACAGAGCAACTTAGCAGGCAGGGGTCACACGGGGCAGAGTCCCGAAAACTGGCAGGTACAGACACAAACAGACATGAGTGAGCAAGCGGGAAAAGGGCTGCAGTATATACAGAAACAGTCAAAAGTTTGGACACCCTTACCCATTACGGTATTATGAATAAGTAGGTGTGTCCAAACTTTTGACTGGTACGGTGTATATACGACTAAAACTAATGAAGGGAGGAGTCAAGCAGCGATGGTAGAAAGATCTGAAGATAGCAGGAAACACTGATGAATGATGTAGGTGAAACAGACACAGCAGGATCTAGAACCAGAATGCAGATGGACAAACACACAGATAGCACAGAGAGGAGGGAAAAGGGGTGGGGGGAGAGGACGTGGACGCGGAGGGAGAAGCGGGTAGAGCCGAGGGTGAGACAAATAAGGGCTGAACAGATCCTGTGACAGCAGAAGCTGTTAAAGTTCCATCACGATGACGGATTTCCATCGTTTTGTATTCTTGTTAAAAGATAGTTATGGTGGTGTAACTGACGGTAGAGGAGCAGCTTCACAGTTCAAAAACAGCAGTTCAAAATCCTTGTTTATCTTTTACTCGCCCTTTATCAGGATCCGTATCTGAGCCTACAAGCAAAATAGCACAGCCATTGGGGGGTGAACAGGAAACAAGGATGGAGGGAGACAGAAAGCAGGATGGAGTGAGTTTGGGATGAGTGATGGACGTGTGCTGAGAAAGAATGATGGTGGTTATGTTTGGGAGAGGTGGAGAGAAAAGGGAGAGAATAAGAAGGAGACAGCAAACGAGAGAACTCAGAGGGCTATTGAGAGAGAGAGAGAGAGAGAGAGAGGTGGAGAGATACAGAGATGTATGTAAAGGGAGATGAGGGGAGGAGAAAGGTGTGTTGATCTTTTCTTGTCCAGCTTCTCCTGTCTAAAAGAAGCTGCCTTGTGGATTGTATTGAGCTGCGAGTGAAAACTGCGCTTTGTAACTGTCTGTGTTTGATTTGTAACAAATGAAATTGTCTTTCGAATGATAATCACATGTTTTGTTTTAAAATTAAACCTTTGCTATTACGGTTTATGATAACTGCATCACCGATAATGAAAATGGCGTCCTAGTTGATCACTAAAGGTAGAGGCTGAGGTTCGGCAGATGGATGATGTAATTTTCCATCACCAACAGCTGACAGTCATCACCATGTTGAGCCCAGCATCAGAATCCTCATCCTCACTGAGAGCGGGCCCCACCCTGCCCCACCCACGACCATTGCAGTGTCTCTGCTATAACATAGAAAAATACTCGCAGTTATTGCCCATGAGTTTGATTTCCTCTGAATGGTGCACTGATGTAGACTCGGCCCTTGCGGAAGTCTCCGGTGAGGAGCGCTGATTGCGAGGTCCTGTACAATCAAAACTCTCAGGCGAGTGGGGGAGGGGGTTCCCTGCCGAGGCTGCGCGCAGTGTGTTAGCGCGAGCATGTAGCCTATGGGAAATGAACAGAGTGTTGGATTAGCACAAACCTGATGTTTTGGAAAATCGAAAATGTTGTCTTGGGCCCATCTGGATGTGTCACCAATCCGCGTGTAAAGTATGGAGTCATGTGCGTCCAGCCGCGTCAATTTGCACAGGTGAACAGATAGAGAGACAGACCGTCTTCCTTTCGCAGTACAGATATTCCTCACTTATTGTTATCGATTACTTATTTGTGTGGATTTCCCCAGGGATCCAGTTGAGCTGTAGAACTGACGAACATGTGTTTTATCTCCCAGAGGTCAGTGCTGCTGCATACAACAGGCAGTGACTCGGGTATTTAACCCGATACGGTGTAAGGCATCTTTTTCTATTTTTTCTCTCCCTGGTCTCTTTGCTGCTTGTGTGTCAGACAGAGCGCGTAAAAATGAAGGATTCGGGTCAGTTAAATTTTATGTGTATCGTGCATTTAACAGTGTACACTGTCACAAAGCAGCTTTACAGAAATACACTGTTGTATTGTTATTTCACTGCTCTACAGAAACAAGGTTTTGCAAGTTCATGTTTTACAGCTGAAATGGTAAACGCTAGTGTGTTCCTGAACACAGCCCGGTTAATTCATTCAGTGAATCAGCGCGCAGTTTTCAGGTCAGGTGATGCAACTTGGCTGTGACATGGTCGTCGTCCCCTGATGCCCCGCCCCCTCAACTGAGTGGCCCTCACTCTGTGAGCTAGAAACTTTTTGTCAAACGTGGTGTTCCGCGTGATCTAAGGCGGTGTGTAGCATAAGGATGCGTCCTAGCGTTCGTAATGACTGTTTCTGTGTTCATATATGAAGTAGAAATTGTGGCCCTCACTTTGTGGGTCTTTTTACTCGGTCCTCACGATGTCACATGGACAGGAATGTGTTTGTGTGTGTGTGAAGGGATTAAAGTATAACTGTTCCATACCCATGTGAATGATCACTTCACACATTACTGACCACAAACACACTCACAAACAATAAAGTATCACACACACACACACACACACACACACACACACACACACACACACACGGCCAAACTAACAAGGGCTGTGATGCCCAAAACACCAGTCAGTTAAAGACTGGCCCAGATCCTCCCCCCCCCTCCACGCACGCACACACACTGAAACTCGTGACTGGACTTCATTCCTGTTTCACAATTTCACAAAACCTCTGAACTCACAAATAAAACAAACAAATCACATTCGCATGACCAACCACTGAGCTTCGTTTATTAAATCACTGGAATATTCACGACACGTTCTGCAGCGCACGTCTCGAAATCATCACCAGACTGCACCTTCAGTCTCACTGTCATGTCACTCAAAGCCAAACACCAATCAGAGGATAGTGTTTTCACAGACAGACACGCCCACTCAGCGCTCACTTTACCTCCGAGAGTCATTCCTGCCTCAAAGCACTTCTTCAGACGACAGGATGGACAGTTCTTCCTCCTCAGCTTATCGATGGTGCAGTCGTTCCTGCTTGCACACAGATACTTCTGCTTCCCTGAGAGACAGACAGACAGACAGACAGACAGAGAAAGATTTGATGAGAAAAGCATGTTCCTCAAAATCATTCATGGGCTTTTCTTATCATGAGGGCTGGATGATAAATAATATGGTATTGATGGCATGATAAAGTGCATATCTGAGATTTCACAAAATTCCATTTTTTATGATTTTTTATGTCTCTTACAAACTCTGATCAGACACGACAGACTTCATGTTAAAGTTTTCTGCTTGATTTTAAAACTGTAAAATGTAAAGCGTACAAATGTTTCAAAATTGTCATCAATAAGCAGATCTGTTCATGGCGATACATATCGTGGACCAGAGAAATGCCTCCACATATCAGGATATGATATTTTTGACAGATTGCCCCGCCCCACTCCAAAGATTATTATTCATGATCAAGCAAGTGTGATACTACTCTCTCTCTCTCTCTCTCTCTCTCTCTCTGGATGTTCATGTATAAGAACAATGTGTATAATGCCCATATTGTTGCCTAGCAACAGTTCTCCTTACTTATGCTTATTAAAAGTTTGACAGTACTTAGTTCCAGATGATGTTCCAGATGTTTCACTCTCCTTTCCACTCTCCCTGTGTCCTACACTGCCGTAACATGCGAACTAAATCATTCATCTGTCATTCGCGAGCGTGAGCCTGGTCTCTGAATCTGATGTTTCTGAATATTTCTCTTGTTTTTGCAAATATGGTTTTGCTCATTCATCCTGCGAGCACTTATCGGCTTAATTCTGCAGGCAAAAGTTGTAACGTACAGAGGAGCACAACAGCACCCTGATAACACCCTGACTTATAAAAACAGGACGCTGATCTCAGATAAAACGTGCTCTCCTTTTAAAGAATGAAAAAGTAATCAGTTTTGTTGTAATTGTGAAACACAAGTTATTTATTGTTTACACACACACACACACACACACACACACACACACACACGTGTGCATGCACACTGATGAGCTGAGGCCACACACAGTGCCGCTGCTACAGCGAGATTCTCCTTCATGCTCTACGCTCAAGGTCTAAAGCAGTCGGAGCGAGCTGAACGGAGGCCACAGAGACACGGTGCTGCTGTCCCACTGCAGCGTAATCACATTCTCTCTTCTTTTATTACACACACACACACACACACACACACACACACACACACACACACACACACCACTTTACTCTTATATAACTAAATGTACTGCACATCTATCATGTAAGTACATAAATTACTGAGGGAAAAAAGCAAGCAAGCAAGCAAGAAAGAAAGAAATATTCAGAAGCTCAAAACAGTTTAAAGGTGAAAGAAAGAGTATATTTTTAAAAAGGGAGGGATCAAAAAGAAAGAAAATCAATAGTACAGAAAAGAAAGAATAATGAACAGATACAGAATGGAATTCTGAAAGAAAGAAAGAACGAAGTACAGGAAGTTATTAATATTAAGACACTCGCTCTTTTTACACAGATGTTCCACTAAATTGCTGTAAAAACGATTCCTGAATATTCTGCCTTTGGTTGTTTACACTGAACCAAAGAAAGCTGGCGTGACGCTGCGCCAGTGTGTGTTTTTACACAGCGTGCCGATGTATAACACACTACACATGAGAAATCTGAAAACCCCGAGCTTCCTAACGCTGCTTTCATAACAATACCAGCAGGAGAACTGAGTGTCGAGGTGATTTTATTAGCGTCATATTTACAGCACTGTTCAAACACAAGCAGAGAAACTGAGAGATCAGAAACATGTTGGAGGAGAAAGTGAAGAGAAACAGGAAGTGATGTGAGACAGAAAGACTCGTGGACTTTAGACGCTGTAGACGGAGACGTTTGAGTTCGTGCTGCTCTCAGAAAGAAGAGTGTCAGTGTTAAAGTGCCACACCCCTGTCCCACTGTGGCCCCGCCCCTTTTACACACACACACACACACACACACCCCGATTCCAGCTCTGTTAGTACCAATCACTCAGCTCAGACGAGGAACAACACACACACATTCACACGCAGAGTTCCACATTCAGATGCTTTATACAGAACACGAGGAAAGGAGTCAGAGTCCAGCCTTAACAGACTGCAGAGAAAGGGGTTACTGATACACACACACACACCATTATATCACTGTTTATTTCTGTATTTTGTGTGTGTGTGTGTTTCAGATCCGAGCGCTCCTGATCCAGTCCACACGGATCCTCCTGATCGAAACACAGACAACGAGATCAAAACTTCAACAAACAAACCTGACAAGAAGAAAGAGAGAGACAGAGACAAAGGCAGCGGAGCGACAGACAACTCAGTGTCTGGAAACACAGGTGTGTGTGTGTGTGTGTGTGTGTGTGTGTGTGTAAGTATAGTTGTTTTGGAGTTGTTTGGAGTGTTATACTTTCTGAGAGACAGACAGCAGTGATCTAATTGAGAGCTGTACAAACCAGAATGAAATGCATGCGCGCACACACACACACACACACACACACACACAAACAGAGTGTGTACAATAGCTGAACTGTTTCGAGAGCTGAAAGTGTTTCTCTGGATGATGAAGCTGTAGTTCTATCAGAGTCTCTCTTCATGCTCCATTATTACACTGTGTGTGTGTGTGTGTGTGTGTGTGTGTGTGTGTGTGTGTGTGTAATGTAGCATGCTTTCATCACAAACCTGCAGCTATTAACCTACAGCAGGGCTGAATGACAGACAGACAGACAGAGAGAGAGGTGAGTCACTATGGAAATCCAACAAGCACATATGACTGACCTCACCTCCTGTCTCTCTCTCTCTCTCTCTCTCTCTCTCTTTTTCTCCCCTGTCTCTCTCTCGCTTTCTCCCTCCCCCTGTCCCCCTGTCTCTCTCAGACTCGGGGAACCCGGACTCGTTGGAGGGGATCTTTGGTTCTAAGCCGGCTCTCTTTGCCTCCATCGCTGCTGGTTGTTTGCTCTTCCTCCTCATCATCATCATCCTCATCGTGCTGCTGCTCAAACTGCGTAAGAGAACACGCAAGCCGAGGGGCGGAGCCTCACTGTCACTCAGCACACTGGCTGCCCCCAAATGCTCCGCCCAGTCCGGTTCAGAGCCCAGTGACATCATCATCCCACTGCGGCCCACCGAGGGCGGCTTCTGCTCGCACTACGAGAAAGTGAGTGGCGACTACGGCCACCCCGTCTACATCGTACAGGAAATGGGTCCTCAGAGTCCCGCCAACATCTACTACAAAGTCTGAGAGACAGTCAGGTGAAAAGACAGACAGACAGACAGACAGAGAGAGACAGAGGCGGAGTGATGGACCTCAGTAATAAAATTTGCTCTCTCTCATCCTGCTTCCCAAATTGCGTGTCTCTGTCTATCAGTCGAACTAAAACAGGAAGCAGGAAATGCAGAAAAAGGAAGTAGAGCCTGAGGCATGGACTTCATTAAAGAAGAGTCTCTAGCCAATCACGGAGAGATGTGGTGTGATGACGTCACAAAGCAGGATGCGATTTTGCGAATCAGGAAATACTCGGTACTCCAGACTCAGGCATGAGCTTACAGCCAATCACGGACAAGCTGAGTGATGACATCACAAAGCAGGAAATTATTTCCTTATTTTTTGTTGCTTTTAGTTTTTTATTTTAATCACCACTATTCACTCGTTTACTCAACTGCCGAACCACACACACACACACACATACACACACACATACACACACACACATACACACACACACACACACACACAGAGTGCTGAAGGATGGCGTTGATTGAACTAGACCGAAAATAAACACACACTTTGCTCACGTTACAGTGTGTGTGTGTGTGTGTGTGTGTGTGTTACTGCCCTTTTACCATCTTATCCTCAGTATTTCCCCGTGTGTGAAGGAATAATAAACACTTTACAGCACATTTACTACCAGTTTAGATCAACACCAGAGAGAGAGAGAGAGAGAGAGACTCTCTTCTTGACTAACAGGGGAGAAATGAATGAATGAAGAGATGCATCTCTCTCTCTCTCTCTCTCTCACACACACACACACACACACACACACACACACCTGTATCTGTGACTGTGTTTCTGTTCATTTTTTCCTCACACACTTTCATGTGCAGTATTTAAATATGTTGTGAAATGTTTTATTTTGTCTGCAGGATTGTTACTGCGTTACGTTACAGCGTTAAACCCCACAGGAACCTTTTACTGTTTACACTAACGCACTTCTCTCTCTCTCTCTCTCTCACACACACACACACACACACACACACTAACAGACACGTGCAATAAACACTAAATTCAGTGTTTACTCAACTGCTTATATTTTACACTCATGCTAACATGCTAATACTAACATGCTAACATCAGTTACATCCATGGACCGCTGTTTTAGAGCTCTGGACGTGCTTTAAAGGGTGTAAGTAAATCCTGACTTAGTTCCCACACCCTGCCACACCCCGCAACACACTGCCACACCCCACCACACACTGCCACACCCCACCACACCCCGCAACACACTGCCACACCCCGCAACACTGCCACGCCCCGCCACACCCCACCACACCCCGCAACACACTGCCACACCCCACCACATTATCAAAGGAAAAGAAGTTATGTCTGATTTAATCAAGCTAGAAGATCCAAGATATCAGAGATCAAATATAAGATAAAATTACAGATCAAAGACATCAAAAATATAAAATAGTTCAAAGAACATTTAAAAGAGATCAAATTTTATATAAATGATCAGATCAAAGAGATCAAATAGTAGATCAAAGGCATCACATATCATATCAAAAACCAGATCAAACACCTCAAAGAGAACGGAACAAACAGAACAAAATAAAAGTGAAATAAGAGCATAAAGAGATCAACAATAGATCAACCAGATTAAATCACAGCTCATTAGCATGCTAACTTCATTAGCCGTACGTGTGTCTCTGCAGCCATCAGCGAGGTAAAACCCAGCAATCGAGTGAAACGGTTTTCTTTATTGTCTACAGAAGCTCTGTGTGTGAGTTTATTATCCGTTCTTCATGTCCCTCAGCCACAGCGTTCCATCAGCGGTGTTTTTCTACATGTTTACGTAAACACAGTGATGTCATCAGAGCTCTAATATGGAGGTCTGAGGACCAGAAAAAGTCTCTGTCTGTCCTCAGTGACCTTCAGATCTTTGCTTCTTATCCGAGTTTATTTGCGCAAAACATTATTCTGTAAATAAACTTTCTGAAAATAAAAACAAAGTTTCAGTTGATCAGAGCACCGAGTCTGAGAAAACACACACTCACACACACACACACACACACACACACACTACCTGCAGCGCTGAAACAGAAACGTTTGTATATAGAGGAGCTTTAGAAAACGTTTTGTACCGTACAACTTGAATTTGAAATGGAGCTGAGACTCTCTCTCTCACACACACACACACACACACACACACACACACACGTTGGTCCATTGGCTCACATTATCTTGCATTTATATCTATTTTTAAGAGTGTTTGATTTGGAAAGAAACACACACCAGATCAAAATCCAGAAAACCTGCCGAAACTAATGAGTTTAACGAGCTACCGGAATAAAGTGAATACAGGTTTGCTAAGACAGTGTATTACACACACACACACACACACACACACACACCCCTGGTTGTTTTACATGTTTAGTATTGTTATTATTCTGTTAGATTTTCAGTGTTTTATGATTTATGATGTTGATGGTTCACAATGATGATGATGATGATGGACAGATTTTGTTCCACACTCCTCTTTTCCTCACTCTGTCATGTTCCCATTGACTCCACCCCTTTTATGGAAACCCCACCCCCTCTTAAAGCATACTGACCAATAAAGTTTTTCCTATGGATGAGTGCAGTGCTGTCGCTTTCATTAAGCATCTGAGAGAAAGAGAAGAGAAAGATAAGGATCAAAAATGCAAAGAAGAAAATAAAGAATACACAATAAATAAAGAAAATGTGAGAAAAAAGAGAAGAATGTAGTAAAAAAAAAAAAAACCAATGATGATTATGATGGACAGATTTTGTTCCACACTCATCTTTCCCTCACTCTGTCATGTTCCCATTGACAGAGGAAATGAAAAGAAAGAAATAAAAATGTGTTTTAAGTGTTAGAGAAGAAAGAGATGGAAAAAAGTGAACAACAACAAAAACAAGTGGAAAAGTGAAAGAATAAACTGGAAAGTGGAAAAGAGGGAGAGAAAATAAAATGAGTTCAAAAAGAAAACAAAGGAATTGAAAGAGTGAGAAGGAGGAAGAAAAGATGTTAAAACAAGTGAAAGAAAGAAAAGGAAAATAATGAGCAAGAGAGAAAAATGAGTAAAAACGAATGAAGAGGAAGAAGGGGGTGGAGTCTGGGTGGAGCTTCAGTGGAGTGTGTCTGAGAACAGCAGTGTTGTTTTCGTTAACGATGACAAAATGATTTCGTTAACGCACCTTTTTTTCATGACTAAAATGAGACAGTGACGAGCTAAACATAACTCTTTGATCACGAAAATATGACGAGACGTATCTGTTGTTTTCGTTGACGAGA
>JANZLB010000021.1:35024781-35030899 GCA_026167865.1 Notarius quadriscutis
AAGCTCAGTAAAAAGCTGACATTTGTTTAAATCTCTGGGTTTTACAGAGTGATGAAAGCAGCTCTGCTCTCTTTGTACTGTACACGAATTTAATGAACACTAATTTAATTGCTCAGCTGCTTAGTCAGAGAGATTAAACATATTTTACTCTGTTCAGATTTGAGTATCAATCTATTGTGACATTTAATATTCATCTCTTACCTGCTGTGTCAAAACTACATGAAATTGCCTTTAATTGAGTCAGAGCTGAGTCGCAGAGTCTCGAAACAGACAAATTAACACACAGAGAGGCTTTTTTTTTTTTTGGCTAATTAACGAATTAAGATGCTGAAACCCTCAGGCAGGTTTTAATGTGTGCAAAATTCCTGGTTGGAAAAAAGGTGAAGTTTGAGGTTTGTGTCTGTCACGAGTCTTTAAGGATAAATGTTTATTTGTCAGTTTTAATGATTGTAAATTGGTCTTAATCCCCTCTCTCATTCCGGTTCTGTTTCAGCTCATACCCATATTTATAATAACGAGAGATTAAACACACACACAGCAAATGTTTATTACTGCACCACAATCCAGGTGTCTTTATTAGTTTTCCTGAAACAATCAAACAGAGAACTCACACAGGGGACAAAGCTCACACACACACACACACACACACACACACACACACATATACACACACACACACACACACACAGGCCTGAATCAGATTTATGATGCCGTAGTGTGCTGTTTTGAATGATTTGATAGTTGTTGAAATCAGAAAACGATTGGATTATTCAGTAAGATTCAACACTACCCTTACAAAAAAAAAGAAGTTTAAAGTGTGCTTCGAGTATACTTCTTTTAAATTAAAAATAAGAGAGTATGCTTTCAGTTTACTTTGTATTTACTTATCAGAGATATACTTAATAATGTTACACATAAGTATACTTGGCTTATACTGAAAAGTAGATAGAAAAGTCGAAGTATATTAAGCTTATACTTAAACTTTTGATCAAGATGTACTTAACAAAAGTGTAATAAAGAATTAAAATATTTGTGCGTTATGTTTAAGTGGACTCGCCCTGTTTTTGTGTTTCAGCATTGTCGACTCTGAGGTACGTCTGTGGTTCCATATAAGGGTTTTGTTTGTTTGTTTGTTTAATTTCTCCTGACTGGGAATAATTACATTTATTTATTTATTTATTTATTTTTCCTTTAGAGCTTGGATGTCAGTCGTCATTGCCCTGTTTTTATACTTTGGCATGTAATACAATGTCGCTTTAAATTTTGATTTTGAAAGAAAATGAACATGTTCTTAATCCTGAGTATCTGTTGTTATTTTGTGAATTCTTACCTTTATAAGTTCATTGTAACTTCAGGTAAAAAACACTTAAGTTGTCTCCTGGTCGTGTGCATGAGGTCAGGGTTCGGGCTCCAAAACTAATAGTATACCGAGAAGGGTAACTGCATTAACTTCAAAACTGAAAAGTGGACTAGATGTATATAACCAGTCACTAATAGTATATTTCCAATATGCTATAAAGTATACTTTTATAAACTAAAAAGTGGACTCGAAGTATAAAACAAGTAAACTCAGTATATTTCCAGTACACTATGAAGTACGCTTTTGTAACCTAAAGAGTGGACTACAAGTATAGAACTAGGAAACTATTAGTATATAAGTTTACTTGTGGTCTACTTGCAGTACAAAATAAAAAATACTAGCTGTATACTCAGAGTTTACTTCTCTTAGACTTAAAGTATAATTTTATAAACTAAAAGTGGGCCAGTTTAGTCCCAAGAAGTATTAGATGAATTTACTTACAACTATACTGTAAGTACATTGATATCAGTGCACAAAAGTATACTTAAGGAAATATACTTTAACTTTACTGAAGTGTACTTAATAAAATGAACGTGAAGTCCACTTCTTTTCGATGTGAGAGAGAGAGAGAGAGAGAGAGAGAGAGAGAGAGTTAAGATGTAATATCTGGAGCACTGCACTGTGCAAAACACAAGACACTTTGATTCCACTTAAATGCACACTATGAGGAAGGTGGCCTCATCCAAAACACACACACACACACACACACACACACACACACACATCACAAGTTTATCCACAGGATTAAAGAAAGAAGATCAAACAAAGTGCAGTGATTCTTGAACTGCACCGCAGTGTTGATTTTAGAACGGTGAGGAGATGGCAGTCCCGCTTCACTGAACAGTCCTCAGATTGTCACCACAATTCAACATCATGGTGCTTCTTCATGCAATTCTACCATGTTTGCTTTTTTTTTTTTCCTTTCAGGATCCCACAGTGTGGTTCTAAAATTTTCAGTGGAGTTCCAGAATTCTCACCGCAGTTCTGGAATACTCACCGCAGTCCTAGGAGCCACTGTGCAGTTCTAGAATTCTCTCTGTAGTTCCACAGTTCTCAGTGTGATTCTAGAAGCACAGTTTTAGGATTCTCACCACAGTTCTAGAACCCTCCTTGTAGTTATAGGAGCCTCTGTGCTGTCTCAGTGTTCTTGATGTACAGTATTTGTGGAAGTGTCAGTGTGGGTTCATGAGCCTAGATGCTGTTCCAGAGTTCTCTCTGCAGGCATAAAATTCAACATGGTTCCAGTATTCTCGCTCTGGTTCAGGGATCTTCATTGCAGTTCTAGAATTCTTACAGTGGTTGCTGAGTGCAGTTCAAGAATTTTCACTGCAGTTCTCAGAGCACCATTGTGGTTCTGGGTGCTTCAGCAGATCGACAGTCAACTCACGGGTCGAGAATTTTTAAAAGGATTTGTAGGAACCAAAGTTAAACTCTAGAACTTTCACTTCAGATGTACTTAAAACCCTATCTACCCTATGTGCAGTTTTGGGTTGTCAGTGCAGTATTGGTTCTAGAATCAAAGTAGTACAGCATTATCGATCCTGCTACAGGTACAGTAATCCCCTCTGTGCCATAGTATGCTCTCAGATGAGTTAGGTTCCATGTAGCTGCTTGGTGAACAGACCTTTAAATATCCTCATGTATTTAAGGTTCTGGTTCTTCCCTCGGTGGAGTCTTGTATTTGTTCTCAGTGGAATGTTTTTTCAGCAGGTGGCATGAGGAACATGTCATGGTCATGTCAGTGTGCGAGACAGCAGAAAGACGTGGGAGCGTCTCAGATCCAATATGGCCCTGGAACTGCACAGATAATGCAACAGTCACAAAAACAACAAAACAGAACACACACTTTCTTCAGGTACTGATGTTATTTGGTGTGGTTGGAGAACCCTCAGTGTAGTTCCTCTGTGCAGTTCTAGAACGCTCTGTGTTGGTTTAGAATTCTCAGCGTACTGCAGTCTGTCCTCTCCGTGTGGATTCACAGTGTCGTTCTAGAATCTTTAGTACACTTCTAGGGTCTTTAGATCTGTTCTGGAATTTTCCAGAACCTCAGTTTGGTTCCTCTGTGCAGTCGCAGGATCTTCCGGAATCTTTACTGTGGTTCTGTGTACAACTATAATACCTTCACTGTTCTTCTAAATTTATCTTGGAATCATTGTTGATGCTTTTGGATTTTTGGAACTTTTCTGAAATGTTTGGTGCAGTTTTAGAGCCATCGCTGCAAATCTGTAATCCTGTGTTTTTCTCGCACCTACTTTTTTGGTTTGAGAATCCTCAGTGAACTTGTTTGACCCAGTATGTGGTTCTAGGATCCGCTGTACGATTCTAGGACTTGGAGAGCAGTTCTCAGATCCTCAGTGTGGATTTGATTGTAGGTTCTTCAGGTTGGTTTCCGTGTTTCTGCATTTTTATGTTTTTAAAGATCATAAAGCTTTGCGGTTGAAGGGCTGGAGGTCCGGCTATGTTCCTGACCACACACACACACACACACACACACACACACACACACACACACACACACACACAGCTGTCACATCAAGGGTACAAATGAAATATGTGTTTTAAAATCTCTCTCTCTCTCTCTCTCTCTCTCTCTCTCTCTCTCTCTAATGTTCTCAGATGTGTGTACATGGTATCATTTAATTTAATTTAATTTAATTTGGACACACACACATACACTTTAGCTGAGTAACACAATCAGATCAGCAGTGAGAGATCACTTTGAATAATCCTGTGTAAATCTGTGGTTTAGGTGTGTGTGTGTGTGTGTGTGTGTGTGTGTGTGTGTGTGTGTGTGTGTGTGTGTGTGTGTGTGACCTCTAAAACTCATGTTTAGTCCTGCACACAGACGGTGTGTGTTAATGACCCAGACACTCACATGGCCTCCAAAGATATATTCATGACCATACACCAAATGTACACCTGTTACACTGCGCTGCTGCTGTATCACCTGCACACACTGCACCAGCCACGTTCATGTCCGTCCGTCCGTCCGTCCATCTGTCTGTCTGTCTGTTTATTTGTTTATATCTAATTTACAAGCTTAATCAATGCTCGAGTCCCAGTCAATGACGGCGTAAATCTGTGTTTTGCGTTTCTCCCATAGTGAATGTAAACGCACCATATGAACGAAAACCATGTTTATGGTGAGTTTCAAGCGATGCTACATCATCACCTCACGCTTGAAAACATCTCCAGTATGTATCTAAGAGTGTTTCCACACCCAGGTCCTCAGCTCATTTGGGGCGGAGCTTATAATCGCAGGTTTGCGATGCCGTGGCTCGATTGTGAAATTCCATACATCACATCTGTGCATGCAGTTTTGCAAAATGTTCATCTCTTTGGTTCATCCAGTGCTTCTGGGACTCACAATGAGTCATGATGCAGTTCTTCACAATGTTCTCAGGACAAACCACAACGCTGAGCTAATTACAGATCGGTCCTTTCAAAGTCTGGATTTATTTTGCGTCAGTCACTGGAACAGCAGCATGACAGCAGAAACAGGAAGCGTCCTGATGAGTCCCTCGCACACCAACTCTGAACTTTTAGACGAAATATTCGTACGAAATCACACGGCTCTTTAAATACATGTGTTCTTACTCGCACCAAGAGTGAAACTCTGTATGATGAAAAGATAAGTTCAGATCCATCTTGTTTTCCATTAAATGTAGGTTTTCCACTGAGACACTGATGTCACACGACAGAAGGACGAGCAGAAACTGCTGGTGAAGCGTCCTTGAACAGAGTGGTGAGTCTCTGCTCTGCGCTGTGTCGCTCACGTCTGGGAGCTGAGTGTCTCGATCTCACCCGTGAACACACAACACCGTGAGCGCTCCGTCTCTGTTCCAACAGCAGGTGTGCCCAAAACGTTCTCCTTCCTGAGAGCGTGTCTACAGTTACTCTCATCACGACGAGAAGACTCCATCGTTCACTCTGGACACTACTGACAGTCACGCTGCGAAAACAGCATGAAACAAGCAGAAAACACGAAATATTTAAACCTTCACATCAGACTCAGTGTGTGTTCTCTGGGTGTGAAATACATTTTTTTGCATTTATGCATCACAATTTTGTGCCGTATCTGGTGTGTAAAGTCCTTTAGTCTGAACGCTGCGCTGCGCTGATTGTGTTTAACTTCCACACCCTGCTACGGAGCAGCCAAAGCAAATCCCACACCATCGTTTAAAGCAGACCATGGACTGGATCTCTCTCTCTCTCTCTCTCTCTCTCTCTCTCTCTCTCTCTCTCTCTCAAAGCCAGTGTTCCTTCTTCACAAAAGCTCAACTCAAAAAGAAATGGGTCTGGAAAAAAGAACTGAGTATGGAAAAAATTGACCTAAATTTTAAACAAAAAAAGGGCTGTGGCTTTCGTGGCCTTTCAGAAAACACAGAGGATAAACAGTGTTTGAGAGCAAATCCACAAACTCACATCGGGTTACAGCCCATCGGATCTGTTCTGTCATTCTGCTGCACTCCATTTACAGTTTACTGAACGTCATGCCGTGTCATTAACATTACATTATACAGCTCCACTGTAAATAATCTCAGATGTGTGTGTGTGCATGTGTGTGTGTGTGTGTGTGTGTGCATGCACGTGTGTGTATGTGTGTACGGGTGTGCGTGTGTGTGTGTGTGCGGGTGTGTAGAGTCAGGGTGATGCAGTGTAACTGGTTTGTCCTGTACCACAGTGGAATTAATTCAGTACTGGAACTTTAACAGCTTTCCGTGTGTGTGTGTGTGTGTGTGGGGGGGGGGGGGGCAG
>JANZLB010000021.1:35443821-35459539 GCA_026167865.1 Notarius quadriscutis
TATAGCGGAAATGGCGATGAGACCGATAGACTTCCTGCTGTGACGTCACGGACATCAAGGTCATTCACTCAGACCGCAACCTATATAAATCACTTTAATCATAAAAATTACTACATTAGATTTATCGTTAACACTTAAAACTATTCCTGTGCCGCTCTTGAGGTCTCAAGGCATTTATAAACGAAAGTGAGGCCATGGCTCTGCGTATCTGCTTTAAGGAGCATTTAACTGCTGCCATGGTTACTATGGTGACTGCGTCTTCTGGGAGGAGGAGTCACTCACCTCATGAACAGCCATCATCTTCTGAGTGACGATGTTGTCCAGGATGAAGGAGAAGGCGACCTGATCATCATCATCCAGCAGCGGGTTAATCGCCTTCTCTAGGCGTACAAGACGCTCCTCCTTCTACACACACACACACACACACGATTAAACACACTTTACAGGATGGATGGATAAATAAATAAATAAATAAATAAATGAGCAGGCTGGTGCTGACACACAGCAGAATGGTTTTTGGTTTTGTACCTCTTTCAGTTTCTCATCACAGAGGTCCAGCATGGACTGAGCCACCTGCGTCAGAGGGTGTTTCGCTCCTGACACACACACACACACACACACACACACACAAGTCACTGCTGGATTATATGATGCACATCCTGATTTTGCTCAGTGGCAGGTGTTGCTAGATTGATGGGGCGGGGCTTATTTGATGTGTGACATTACTAGTTTTCCCTTTTTCACCTTTTCAGCCCAATAGGGCTATAAAAAAAAATTATAATAATAATCTCACACAAGTCTGCAGGCTTGGCCATGTTCAGTACCCAACTCTCTCCAGGCAGATTAGTTAACGCTCGAGTCGAGTCAGTCAGCACACGAGTGAACTCTCTCAGCTACATGAGACCAACCATAACTAACACTGCATCCGTCACACCTGGGCACTTTAACTCAGAACCTTCTCTTTCCCACATTAGTGTTTTTGTGTGAGCTCAGGTGTGTGAAGTGGGACAGAGAGGTGATAACGGGTGTGTCCTCTCCTCAATGTGAAACACACTTCCATCACCCTCGACACAAACTGCACGTTCAGTGTTGGTGCTTTATTTATGTTTAAGGTGGATGTGATCATTCACTCTTACAGTGATGGAAATTACAGGAAAGAGCATTCGAATTAAAAAATCTAACAAATAGCAAATTAGCATTTAAATGATTAAAGTATGACTCAGTGTTTACTGATTTCAAATACAAACAAACTTAAAATCCTCACATCACGCTGTTATTTCACTATGAGCACTGCCATGTTGAAGTGATGTCACACAATCCCAACTCAGAGAAGTCGCAGCTCTCCATACGGCCAGGAACGCAGCAATAATCTCAGCTAAATCTGAGAGGACTGTTTAATCTCATCTCATGGCTGGGGTGTGTGTGTGTGTACCATTATACGTGGCACTGTTTTTGACGATGAGCTCCACGCTCTCTCTGAACTCCTCTCGGGATGGGTACAGGCGCTTCCTCACGTTCTCACGCAGCGTCTGCAGGTCCATCGGCCGAGTGATGATCTTATAATAATCCTTCACCAGCTTACTGTTCACAGGTGTGTGGAACGGGTACGTCTGCGCACACACACAGTTATTAAAAAGTGCGCGTGCACACACACACACCCCAAAAATAAATAGAACCCCATAATACAGACGCACAACAACCAAAACAAAGCTTTCCCAATTACCATGACAACCATTCATTGCCTGTGGCTGTGTTGTAAACATGACTGGCTACAGTCCTGTGTGGTTTGGGACACAGCCCTTTGGGGTGGATAGACAGTTGTGTGTGTGTGTGCGCGTACGCGTACATTGGGGTGGTCCCTCATGTCATTGATGATGCTCTCCAGGATGGAGGACAGAGTGACCATCGGGTCCGTCCTCCTGCGGTGGATCGACTTGTGAGGACGCTACAGAAACAGAAAGGACACATTATTATTAAAGCAGCTGGCAAGAAGTGACAGCAAATACACACACACACACACACACACACACACACACACACACACACATACATTGAGGTAGTCACAGTGGACTGTGCTGCCGACGCGTCTCTTCTTTTTCGGAGGAAGCTGCTGTTTAGGGAACTTCAGCACCAGAGACTTCCTCCTCACCTCATCCGCACTACAACACAAACATTACACACTTATTAAAGCTCTATTACACACTAATAACATGCTTATTAACACTAATACGCTCCAGGGGACTGAATATAGAGAAAACATTACACGCCAACCATAAATACAGGTTCGTAATCAGATACACACGACAACACCAACTCACAAGATCAGCTTACACTGTTAACATTACACCGCTATGTGTGTGTGTGTGTGTGTGGTGTGTGTTTTAGAGACCTCTCGATGAGCTGCTTGCCCAGGACAATCTTGGTTCCCTCTACTTTAATTAACTCTTCGTTATCATTGTGGATGACCGTCTTCTCAAGCTCCTCCTCCTGTTCCTCCGTCATAGCAACAGGATTACTGGGAGGGGCATTCGTCTGATAGTACAACGGGCAAAACTTATTGGTTCTCATGTGACCAATAGCACCGCACGCTCCACATTTCAGCTGGGGAGAGAGAGAGAGAGAGAGAGAGAGAGAGAGAGAGAGAGACTAATGCCATGTGTCCATGGTTGCTGAATGGGCGTGGTTAAGCAGATTTGTTGCTCAGTAGAATAACTAAAGAGTAAATACACAGTCTGATATCTTCATGCATAAACCAAGCTGTGTGCATGTGTGTGTGTGTGTGTGTGTGTGTGTGTGTGTGTGTGTGTGTTACCTTGAGGTCAGGTCTCTCCTTGGCTTTTTTGGGTCGTTTCTCAGGTGGTCCTCTGAACTTGTCCTTCTCCTGATTGCGCTTCAATCTGCGCAGCTGCTCCTGAATGCGTCTGCGCTCCTTACGCATCTCCTCCCTATGCTGCTCATCAAATAGGGCAAACTTACGGCTACACACACACACACACACACACACACACACACACACACACACACACTTGAGTCACTGAATTCAGAATCAGTAAATTGTCTGAAAGGAGAAATTTGGACAGACAGATTGTTCAGGAGATGAATAAGCATGCAAATGGACAAAAATATCCAGACAGCATTTAAAGAAACAGACAGGCAGACAGCGATGTTACAGATGGTGGGAAGATAATTAGATGTCTAGACAGTGAGACAGACAGGTAGGTAAAAAGACAGATAGGTGAGCAGACAGACAGACAGACCAACAGGGAGACAAACAAACAGGTAAACAGACAGGCTGATATTCACATAGACAGACGCATGTATAGAGAAACAGACAGACAAGTAAAAAGACAGAGAGATGAGAAATTACACAGACAGGTAGAAATGGACAGATAGGCAGACAAATAAGTAGAGGGTAGAGAGACAGGGAAATGAGCAGACAGACAGAACCTAAATGCTGAGATTACAGATCAGACACACAATATGGAAGAGAACTGTAATCTGTGTGTGTGTGTGTGTGTGTGTGTGAGAGAGAGAGAGAGAAAAAAAAAAAAAACACTCACATGAAGTCGTCGTCTTTGGTGGCGCGGATGCGTAGGTATGCATCAATGACAGAAGGTTTGCGGACGGTCTCACAGCGCACGTACTCTTTACCGTCCTCATCACGGAATGTGCGGTAGATTTTCAGCCGCCGCCCCGTCGCCGAGGAGTTCAGACTCGTCACTGAGGACGCGTCATCGTCTTTATGGGAGCTGGTGGACTGAGCGCTCGCTGCATGCACATGCACGCGCGCGCACACACACACACACACACACACACACACACACACACACACATTAAGCACTACACACTGCACTTAACTAATACATATAGAGATATTACTATCATCCTTATATTATTATAAGTGTGTGTATATCTACTCATGGTGAGATGACAGACCAGTAGGGGGCGCTTTAGGAGACTTATAAAAACAGGACTTGGACCCCATTTGAGTTTTTTATATTTTGGCCTTATTCTAACAATTAATTTAATGACAGTCACTGTAATAAATGTGGATTATTGTTCATACAGAGGCCTTTGCGTCTGTCCTTCCTGCCCTTGTCTCGCTCCATCCCCTCGTCCCCCATCAGCATGCGCTGCAGCTCCTTCCTCTCTTCCTCCTCTCGCTCACGGCTCAGCTGAGAACTCGTCTTCTTGTTCTGCAACATGTTCTCAATGTTCTTCCCCATCTCCTCAAAATCACTGTCCTCCGCAGAACTGCTGTCCGTGTCTGTGGACAACACCTCCGTACTCTCCAACACCCTGAGAGAGAGAGAGAGAGAGAGAGAGAGAGAGAGAGAGAGAGAGAGAGACAGAGACACAGTGATGACACTGTAATTTTTCCTCCATCTACTGATCTGTCTATTCAGTCAGTTGTCTGTCAGCCCATTTATCCAACATTATTTGTTTGTGTATTTGTCTGTCTGTCTCTCACTTGTTCTGCAGGTCGAATATGCGCTGACATTCCTCTTTATATCGCTCCTGATGTTCAGCAACAGAGAACCGTGACCCGCGAGCAAATTTACTCATCGGCGTCTCTCCTGAACGCGCCTGCTCCGTCGACATGGTGCGCACAACATCAATCACCTCCCAACGGGACAGCTTCTTAATCTACACACACACACAGGTAAGCCAGTTCACTCAGAGACTGCAGCCGTGTCCATGTGTTTAAGCCACACTGCATGTTATTGTTGATGAATCTCAGGCTGATTATCTACAGGCCGTTTCATCACTAACGGTCACATGGTCAGTAGTCTGACGTCTGATCAGCAGGATTGAGTCAAATGAAAGCAGTTTATTTGTACTGCGCTTTTAACAACAGACACTGTTGGAAAGCAGCTTTACAGAAAATTAAAGACTTTAAACATATGAACTAATTTTATCCCAAATAAGTTTATGTATCCCTGATGAGCAAGCCCAAGGAGAGGATTAATTAGAGCTACAGGACTGGGGAATGTCGCCCTCTGTGGTTGAAAGCTGGTACTGCAGGCTACATGTGGAGGAACACTTTAAAACATGGGCTGTGCTGCTCTCCCTCAGTCCGTCTCGCTCTCTCCCTCAGTCCGTCTCGCTCTCTCCCTCAGTCCGTCTCGCTCTCTCCCTCAGTCCGTCTCTGTCTGTCTCCGTTTGTCTCCCTGTCTCTATCTGTCTTTGTCTGTCTGCCTCTCTCTCTGTCTCTCTCACTCGCTCTGTCTGTCTCTGTCTGTCTCTCTCTCTCTCTGTCTCTCTCTCTCTCTCACTCACTGACACACTGTTACACAACTGACCTGATTACTGAGTCTGAAGAGAAAAACCATCTACAGCTGGGTTATTTTTAAAATTTAACACAAAATCCCTTCAATCCTGCAGCAGACTGAACCTGAGACTCTGAGATATCGATGATCAGATATCATCAGTGGTATTAAAATGAATAAACAGTGTCTCAGTGATGACTGACTGATTATGAACTGTGTGTTGACCGCTCACCTCCTCCTCGGGCACGCCGAACTTACGCAGGAGCTGTTTAGCGTTTTTGAGTGAAAGGCGTCTCAGATCAGCGTCTGTTCCTGTTACTGTCTTCTTCACAGGCTGAGGCTCTCGCTCATCCTGACACACACACACAGAAAAACACTATCTGTATCTTTACGTGTGTGTGTGTGTGTGTGTGTGTGTGTGTGCGCGCGCGTGTGTTACCTTCTGCTGCGTGGGTTTGTTCGGTACTTTGACGTAGCTGAATCCCTCTCCACAGCCGGTGGGATCTGCAACTCCGGTGACCTCCAGCAGACACTTCCCGTTCATCGCTGAGATAAATGCACGCGTGGTGTTCCATGGAGCTGTGCGCACCTACACACACACACACACACACACACACACACACACCAATAAGATCCAACAGAAAAACACAACCTCTGGGGGTGTAACTGAGTGTGTGTGTGCGCGTGTGTTCATTCATGCTTACCATTCAGATGATACAAAACACACACGCACATGATGCACTGACCTCATCGTCAATCTTCATCTGGAAGTCTTCCTCATTTTCTTCCTCTGGAGCAAAGAAGGACTTTTCACCATAACCAGCATCCTAACACACACACACACACACACACACACAGATTAGTGAGCATGTGTATGCATATCAGAGTGAGTGAGTGAGTGAGTGTGTGTGTACGTACGTACGTATGTATATATATGTATACCTTGAGCCTCTGCTCTGCTACCAGCATGCTGTAATAAGCGCAGCACTGCTCAGGAGACACCATGGCTCTGATCTCCTCCTCTGTAGGCAGCCGGAAATCCGGCTTCAGCACCCACCAGTTAGAGTCCATCCCTACAGAGGGGGCGACAGATGTGGGGTGAAGATGAGACCAGGACAGAACAAGTGTAAACATCATTAAACATCCTATAAACTAGGTTCCTATAGGCTGAAACTGCTTTACGCTAAGCTAAACGGCGCCGAGCGTCGCACTCGGCGTCACTCAAACTCACACCTAAGAGGTCATGTGGCTCTTCTGTTTCTATCTTTACTCTGTGTATATAAATGTCTTCATTATGTTTCTCTTCCAGCTTTACCTGTCCTTCCTCCCCAGTATGAGCTACAATACCAGTTCTCCCTGCCTGTCTGACCTGCCCTAACATACACACAATTAAATTCACAAGAGTTTGAAGAATTCTAATGTCTGTGATTTGAGACACTACACGTGTGTGTGTGTGTGTGTGTGTGTGTGTGTGTGTGTGTGTACCGGTGCGTTTGAAATCTGCACAGAGTTTGAGGCGTTTGCGGATGCTGCTCTCAGAGTGAGAGGGAAACGCCTTCTTTATATCCTCCATCCGAATCCGTCTCGGCCGATCCTTACTCTTCCAGAACAAGCGATAGATAAACACCTGGAGAGAGACAGACAGGAGAAAGAGAGAGAGACGAGAGAGAGAGACACACACACACACACACACGAGAGAGAGAGAGAGAGACAGGGGAAAGAGACTGTTTTTCCATCATCTGCTGTTCCACAGAATGTCCTCAACAGGTGCAAGATGACATCATTAAAACATGCATGCATGCACACGCACGCACACACACGTATGCACACACATCCTCAATGAGTTGTCCCAAGCGCTACTATCAGTCATCTCCTAAATCACAGTGTGGACGAGAGATAGCGTACTATTTATTCTGAAAAGTAGAGAGACACTGTGTGTGTGTGTGTGTGTGTTACCTGTAGGAAGTCCCGGATGTGTGTATTGGCCCGTTTGGAATTGGGTCCGGGGACTTCGTACAGAGGACACTCCTGTCCCACTACAAATATGTCCAACACTTCACGGATGAAGTAACCCTGACGAGTCCGGAGAATAAGGAAGTCTGTCTCCGGCATCTTGTGCAGGTAGATGGGAGCTCGGAACAGGTTATTCTCAAATGCCTGGAACACACACACACACACACACACACACACACACACACACACACACACACACAGTTCTGAGTGTGGAAACAAAGACAATATTTGAGGGGAGATCGCAATTCATGAGCAGGAGACATGTTTAGAACTGCAATGTGGCTATAGGTGTGTGTGTGTGTGTGTGTGTGTGTTACCTGCAGCAGTTGTCCAGGATGGAGTGATCCTAGGAAAGGAGAAGTGTGGCAGTACACAGTCTCTCCATACTTGTAGTCTGGAGCACCGGGATCTTTACCAGGCTTCTGCGCGCACACACACACACACACACACACACACACTATATAGAGTACATTACAACCACAGCACTGTTTAACTCTGGACTCTGATTTGTTGGCTAATTCTCTAACAGCAGCTCTGACAGTAGTGCAGGTTTATATTAACGCTCTCACTCTGATACGTTATGGTTTCTATAGTAACAGCTCATTCACAGGAGCGTGTCCAGCAGAAACACGTTTCTGTATCGTTTCTGTAAGGAGTCTCCAGTGTGAGCGCTGTGTAACAGTCAGAGCTGGAACTCTAAGTTCTCAGACGTCTTCAGGACCGAGGAGTTTACACTTCTGTACAGTTTCTCAGGAACATGATGGAACAAGCTGCGATTTTATTTTTTGTCTGATTAAGTTCAAGAGAGAGAACAAAGAGAGTCTGCTGAGGGAACGAGTGTTTACAGCTGCTATAACGTCAGTGACAACAGGAACTCACTCGGTAAATGTAACTATAAACGGAGAAAAGTGTGTTTTATGTCGATAAAGATTTTATTTCGTGATGAAGGAAACAGACGGTCAGTCGGGGACGTTGTGGAAACTCAGAGAGGAGCTCAGACGCTCTCACACTCTTTATTTATTTATTTGTGTAGGTCAGTCGGCGGTGATTATGTAAATAATAAAAGACACTTCTTGACTAACTTTAACAATTTCCTAATCACTTTCACTAACACACTGTGATGCTATCAAACACACACACACACACGTTATAACCAGTCTGAGTACAACGGGATTAAACTCGCCTCATTCCTTCTGTGGAATTTTATTAAATTTAAACACACACGCATTCTCTCTCTCTCTCTTACTTTCCTCTAAGGTATTTATAAGATGCCACATCACTGAATCACAAGTGGTTTTATTTAACACTCACTTTGTCCAAACTCGCTCTGTGTGTGTGTGTGTGTGTGTGTGTGTGTGTGTGTGTGTGTGTGTTTGAGAGATAGAGACTTGAGGGTTGTGAAATCTTTCTGTGTGTGTTATGTGTAGTTAAGTTACAACTATACAAAACAATAATAATAATAATCATAATGATAAATATATAAATTATGTTTCTGTACTCTGATGTTGTTTCACAGCAGACAGTAAAAGTTCCCAAAGTTTAAATCAGTGAAGTCGTTCTCCTCCACACCGTCTTCTTTATAAACTCCTCCACTTTACAATCAGCTTTAACTTCAAACTCTTCTCACTTCAGCTCCTGAACCCACTCACATTATAATCCACACAATAACATTCCAGCACCAGTACCAGTACCTCCCTCAGAATCAGATCTATATCATCAACCCTAATCAAAGAAAATAAACAGTCAAGTCTCTTTACAGTGAAACGTCTCTAAATAATTCACTTCTTTCACAAACCCGATTCCAAACTGGAACAGAACCCCACCGCCGCTTTCTCCCATCACTCCCAGTTATTTTGCTGAGACTCATCCTGGTGATGGGTATTGGGTCAGTGCTGTCTGTAAAACTCTTGACACTCATTAATTAATTTAATCTGTAAACGTAAATGTAATTCTTTATGAAATGTCTCTGAAAGAGCTCAGTAACCGTTACATCGTGTCTCAGTGTGAACAATTTCCACTAAATGTCTTGCGTCCAGAGAAAAGAGGAATAAAGAGAGTTTTATATCAATTTGATATAAATCTGGATGAATTCGTATTTAAATATGATGTGTGTTTCATGCAGATTTACTTACACACACACACACTTCTCTCTGAACTGCTCCACTGGATCTAATTTTTTTTGTCTTATTTAATTTTCTTTAGAATTTCTATAGAATTATTTCTTCTAAACTTCTTTCAAAAATAAAAGTGTATTCAGAGTTCAACAAAGTGAGATTTATGAAAAATAAGGTTAGTGTGTGTGTTACACTATTATGAAACAGAGAACATTTAATAATATCTAAAATATAAAATCTAATAAGCATTTAATGAAATTAAAGACAAACAAAAAGGAAAAGACGAGTTAAAGGAAATAAAGTTCAGTGTTAATAAAGTTTTAATGTCAGTAAAGTGTGCGATGATCACGACATGAACGATCAGATCAGTTCGACGTCACACTGATAACACACACACAGGTTTGGGGCCCTAACTGTAGTGTCCACTTCATCGCTCTCTTTCACACACACAGAAGTGAGAAAATGATTTTAGTCAGTGAGACGGGTGTGTGTGGGTGTGTGTGTGTGTGTGTGTGTGTGTGTGTGGGTGTGTGTGTGTGTGAGACTCGCACTCTCGACACACAGTAATAAGTTTAAAGAGCTGCAACTGTGACTTCAGCACAAAGATATTCAAAAACACACACACACACACACACACACACACACACACACACTGTAACATGTCTCATTAAGAACATTTTAAGGTCTGACTTTAGAATAATCAGAACGCATCCGTCCCAAATATTAAACAAAAACATTTTAATGGTTTTGGATTTTATCACCACAACACACTTTATTAATTAATTTTTTGTTTATTTTGGTTTTACTTCAGTAACTGACATAAACAAATTAAACAAGACTAATAAAATGTACAAACCTTAAAACTCATGAACTGGAACACAAAGTGAGTGACGCTGGAGAGAGAGAGTGTGTGTGTGTGTGTGTGTGTGTGTGTGTGTGTGTGTGTGTAATATCACAGTTTATTATATCATCAGTTTAACACACAATCACATGTGTAACTTTGTTCACTATTTATTACACTATTTAGTGCCCTACATAGGGAACATGAAGCTGAGCCCTTTGTTGAGTGTATTTAGTGCACTACAGTTAGTGTCCTGCGTCTGTAGTGCACTACAGTTAGTGTCCTGTGTATTTAGTGCACTACAGTTAGTGTCCTGCATCTGTAGTGCACTACAGTTAGTGTCCTGTGTCTGTAGTGCACTCTGTAGTGTATTCAGTGTCTGTAGTTTGCTTCTTTCTGTTCAATCCTTAAATCACTCCCTACAGGATATAAAACATTTTTTTCACTATGTAGTGCACTTATCAAGGGAACAAGACTCTGAATCTCATTAATACACGCACAGTGGCCTTCACTTCATACACACACTACTGTGTGTGTGTGTGTGTGTGTGCGCGCGCAGAGGTTTTTCTGTCTTTTCCTTTTTCTATTCCACCCTTTTTCACTCCTTTTCTCTGAATTGTTCATCTCATTTTATTTCTTTTTATTCTTTCAGTCTTTTCTCATTCTCTCATTTTCTTCCTTCTCTCTTCTTTTTCTCTCTCTCATTATTTACTTATTTCTTTTTCCTTTTTGTTCACTTTTTCACCCTGATGAATTTTACTCTCTCTCTTCTTGTTCTTTCCTTTTTGATCCTTTCCTTTGTCCTCTTTTCTTCTCCCTTCATCACTTCTTTCTGTAATTTTCTCTCATCTTTCCTCTGTTTCGTTTATTCTTTTAATCTCTGTTTTTTTCACTTCATCTCTCTTTTATTCTCTTTTTCATCTGTTCATTTTTTTCCTTTCCTTCTTTTCAGTGTTTTGTTTCTGGAGTTTTCGCTGATATTTTATTTTCTCTTTTTCTTATTCTCCTGTTTGACTTTTGTACACTCACACACTCTCTCACACACACACACTCTCTCACACACACACACTCTCACACACACTCACTCACACACTCTCTCTCACACACTGAGGCGCGCGCGCGCACTTACTTGGAGTTGCTGGAGCTCCAGATGACGGACTCGAGCGCTTTGGCCTGTAGCGCGGTGACCCGCAGCAGCACCGCCAGGATCCACAGCGGGACCGCCCCACTGCACACACACCCGTCCATCCTCTCTCTCTCTCTCTCTCTCTCTCACACGCGCAGGTTAAACCCGATCTGATGATGATGATGATGATGATGATACCATCCGGTCCCGCGCGCCACACGCTCAGTGAAGAAGAAGAAAAGTTTCCTGAAATCCGGCTCGCGGAACTCCTTCCTGCACGCAAACTCCTGTCCCGGTCCGAGCCGCGGTGCCGGAGCGCGACACTCCCGAGGCGGCGTTACACCCGCTTTATTCCACACATGTTCCACAGCACAACCGTCTGAGCCCTCAGCGCAGCCCGCGCAGCCCGCTCACCGGGAGGACCGCCGCCAAGGAGTCACAGCCGCGGGAGTCACAGCCGCAGGAGTCCGAGCCGCGGGAGTCCGAGCCGCGGGAGTCCGAGCCGCGGGAGTCCGAGGAGCCGGAGAGAAAAACAAAAAACACCCAGCCGCAGGTTCCCGAAGCTCTAAACCCAGCGCGCGCCTCTCCAACCAGGCTGCGCTGCGCCTCGCGCGCTCCTGCGCTCCCAAAGCCTCATTTCCTCACGCGCACATCACCCAGCTCCATGCAGAGCGCGCGGATCAACACACACACACACACACACACACTCTCACTTACACACACACACACACACTCTTACACACACACTCTCTCTCTCTCTCTCTCACACACACACGACATCCAGAGCGCGCATGTCCTCGCGCACCACATGCAGTGCAGCTCCTCTGCTTTGAAATGCGCCCTCTGTCCGGTAACGGTCCGGTCCCGCGCGCGCACTCACCCACTCACACACGCTCACGCGCTCCGAGTGTCTGCTATTGTGTGACACGCGGCTGTGGACTGGTGCAGGCACTTCTCTCTCACACACACACGCCCCGCCCACAGCACCCCTCACACCAATCACAGTCGCCAGCAGAGCGCCTCCTGCTCCCGGTTGCCAGGTGGAGCGGAACTCCACAGCTCAGGTGTGTTCAGGTTCCTCCTGGTTCAGCTGCAGGAACCTGAACTCATCCAGCTGTGTTCCACTGACAAGGTGCCGGTGCTGAATATACAACCAGAGTTCCTCACGTTTCAGCTGAATAAAGGCTGGTGCCGGGACGAAAAAGCACCACCGACTTCCATCTCAAAGCTGGAACTGCTGATGTCAGAGCCTGTGGGAGGAGCTACTGCAGGAACTTCACCACCATTTTGATAAAACATGAGTGAAATCAGAAATCACTACCATCAAAGGCAAGATATAATGACTTTAAAAGTAAATGTATAAACAGTGCAGAAGATGTGTTCCATCTGTGAATGTAACTCCAGACCTGGGAAGGACATGAGAAGAAGTCTCATTCCTTTCAACTTTAGTTATTATTATTATTTGATTTGTCTTTTTACATCAAAACATAAAAATATAAAATGACAGGTGTAGTGTCTGAATGTGATAAACAGAAGGAAAAAAAATCCAAGCTGTGTGTGTGTGTGTGTGTGTGTGTGTGTGTGTGTGTGTGTGTGTGTACCCCTCTACTCAGCCATCTACACTTGAAGAGCCTGGAGTTTTTCTTTACCACATCCAAAGACAAATGTTACCATGGTAACTAACACTAACTAATACTAAAACTAAAATAAAAACTAACACTAACTCTAACATTAAAACTAACACCAACTCTAACAATAACACTAACTCTAAAGCTACCACTAGCTCTAACATTAAAACTAACTCTAAAACTAACTCTAACAATAACCCAAACTCAAACACTAGCTAAAACTAACACTAACTCTAACATTAAAACTAACTCTAAAACTAACACTAACTCTAATATTAATACGAACTCTAAAACTAACACTAACTCTAATATTAAAACTAACTAACATTAAAACTAACTCTAACACTAACTCTAATATTAAAACTAGCACTAACATTAAAACTAGCACTAACATTAAAACTCTAACTCTAATTAAACTAACACTAACTTTAATATTAAAACGAACTCTAAAACTAACACTATCTCTAACATTAAAACTAACTCTAACTCTAAAACTACCTCTAACTTTAAAACTAACACTAACTCTAACATTAAAACTAGCACTAACATTAAAACTAGCACTAACATTAAAACTAACTCTAAAACTAACACTAACTCTAATATTAAAACTAATTCTAACATTAACACTAACTCTAAAACTAACACTAACTCTAACATTAAAACTAACTCTAACTCTAAAACTAACACTAACTCTAACATTAAAACTAGCACTAACATTAAAACTAACTCTACAACTAACACTAACTCTAATATTAAAACTAACTCTAACATTAAAACCTGCACTAACATTAAAACTCTAAAACTAACACTAACTCTAATATTAAAACTAGCACTAACATTAAAACTAACTCTAAAACTAACACTAATTCTAACATTAAAACTAGCACTAACATTAAAACTAACTCTAAAACTAACACTAACTCTAATATTAAAACTAACTCTAGCATTAAAACTAACACTAACTCTAATATTAAAACTAGCACTAACATTAAAACTAACTCTAAAACTAACACTAACTCTAACATTAAAACTAGCCCTAACATTAAAACTAACACTAACTCTAAAACTAACACAAACTCTAAAACCAAAATTAAAACTAACTTGAACATGAAATTAACTCCAGTAACATTTCGACTAAAATATTCCCACCTTCTACGACATAACCTTCGGGTCACAAAAGGCACCAGGGCAGAACCGGCTCCACCCCAACACCAGCACAGACACCAGCACTATCCTTGTGCAAAAGAGCTACTCCAGGACCCATGGGTTCTGCGATAGAACAGCTCTCAGAACGTTCACTTTTTACAGAACTGTTTATTTCCTGTCATTCACATTATTAAACACTCTGTTTATTACTTTTATACATTTTATTTCTAAATCTCTTTTTTATAAATTACTCTTTATCATGTTATTTGCTTTTCTTTGATGAACCGCAGTTCTGTGTTGTGTGTGTGTGTGTGTGTTTTATGATTATTATTATTAACCTTTATTTAAACAGGAAAGACACACTGAGAATAAAAATCTCTTTTACAAGCGCGGCCTGGCCAAGACCAGCGTCCTGGTGTGTGTGTGTGTGTGTGTTGTGCGTGTCCTCTAGACAATAGCGCCCTCTGTAGGCCGTGTCACTCTGCAAAACCTGATTTTATGTTATATATTTATTTTATTATAAATTCTCTGGAAGTATTGTATGTGTGTCTGATGTCTGTTCCACTGAACGATAACTGTGTGTGTGTGTGTGTGTGTTTATTCTGCAGCTGGTGCAGAGCTCAGATTGCGTGATCTAACACCCTGACACACACACACACACACATTCCCTGACCTTTTCATATCAGTCTAGTGTGAGAGCTCAATATAGCACTTACTCACCTCACACACACACACACACACACACACACTCATGAATACGTGTGTGTGTGTGTGTGTGTGTTGATATATGAGGTCAGAACTGATACAGACAGGAAGTAGATTTGGATGTGGCCACCAGCTTCACTCCATCATGATGACCACTTCCTTTAATTTAATCCCACTTCCTGTTTCTGTTTTATCCCGAATTGTCTTTAATCAGGAGGTGTGTGTGTGTGTGTGTGTGTGTGAGCACAGGTGATGAAATTATAAATTTCTCTTAATCATTTCCAGGGAGTCAGTAAAGTGATTCACTGATTCAGAGTTGTTTAGACTAAACAGTTCAAACAGGTCTAAAATGACTCTGAGTCGGTTCAGTTATTATGAATCTCATTGTTCAGCTTAAACCCTTGTTCTAATCATATGGATGGAGAAAGTGTCTGTTGTGGTGGGTTCTGCTACATTCTTGGGTTCGTGTGTGTGTGTGTGTGTGTTATAACATGTCAGGTCTGAATGGAGTCCAAACAGACCTGACTAAACAACGTCCTCCTGAAATAGTGTATCAGTAGAAATGTGGCATGACAGGTGTGTGTGTGTGTGTGTGTGTGTGTGTTGAAGCAACATAAAATAAAGCAACTATTTCTGATTTTAACTTTAGATTTGATTTGTGTAAATTGAGATAAACACACTTGCCTGTGAGAAAGTGTGTGTGTGTGTGTGTGTGTGTGTGTGTAGGTGTGAAATTAGCCCATTATGTGTCTGAATATTCTATCAACACCCTCCTGAGCTCTTCTTTTATACCTTCAGATCTCTCTCTCTCTCTCTCTCTCTCTCTCTCTCTCTCTCTCTCACACACACACACACACACACACACACACACACAC
>JANZLB010000021.1:35505023-35515746 GCA_026167865.1 Notarius quadriscutis
AGTCAGCTGGGATAGGCTCCAGCTCGCCTGCGACCCTGTAGAACAGGATAAAGCGGCGACAGATAATGAGATGAGATGAATATCATAAAACTAAAAATCAGCCAAAATCTGTTTATAAATTTTATATGTGAGGACTGTGGCATGTTTTGTTTATTGTTTGTTTGTTTAGTGTTGCGTGACTCACGTGAGGACCCATGGCCTGTAATGTTGTTTATTCATGGCGGCTCGTACATGGACGGAACTGGAAACATCATGGATGGCAGTGTGTTAGCAAGCTACGGGAATGTCATCGTCATCACACTTAATTACAGGATAGGAGTGTTGGGTACGTGAACACACACACACACACACACACATTCCAAAACCCCTGAGTATGACTGAATTCCCACATTCTGTGCAAACATAGCTTTAACTCTTCAACAAATAAAAATCCTAAACACTGCCAAGCATGAGACCAGTCCCAAACTCAACACAATTCCCAACAAGGACCAAGGTGCATTATCTATAAAGGGTAAAAAAATCCACTTGCCCTCATTAAAGTGTAATACATGTGTGTGTGTGTGTGTGTGTGTGTGTGTGTGTGTGTGTGTGTGTGTGTGTGTGTGTGTGTGTGTGATTCTCTCAGGATTCCTGAGCACTGGTGATCAGGCTGCTAAAGGAAATTATGGGTTGTTGGATCAAATTCAGGCCCTGCGTTGGATCAATAAGAATATTGGATATTTTGGAGGAGATCCAGGTCGGGTCACTGTGTTTGGGTCCGGAATTGGAGCATCTTGTGTCAGTTTGCTTACACTGTCTCATCATTCAGAAGGTAAATGCACACAAACACACACAAACACACACAGCTCACATTACAGAAATTCCCAAGTATTTACATTTAGTCATTCTCTCTCTCTCTCTCTCTCTCTCTCTCTCTCTGTAGGACTGTTCCACAGAGCGATTATTCAGAGTGGATCTGCGTTGTCCAGTTGGTCAGTGAATTATCAGCCAGTGAAATACACACGCATGTTGGCTGAGCGAGTGGGCTGTAACGTGCTCGACACACATGTACGCCTTCATGCCTTTACATAGTTTATTAGCATTTACTCTTTACTTCAGTGTCATCTACACACTCTGTGTGTGTGTGTGTGTGTGTGTGTGTGTGTGTGTGTGTGTGTGTGTGTGTAGGACTTGGTGCTGTGCATGCAGAAGCGGAGTTACAGGGAGCTGGTGGAGCAGGACATCCAGCCAGCACGCTTCCACATTGCTTTTGGACCGGTGATCGACGGTGACCTCATTCCTGATGACCCGGAAGTGCTCATGGAGCAGGGCGAGTTCCTTAACTATGACATCATGCTGGGTGTCAACCAAGGGGAGGGACTTCGCTTTGTAGAGGGAGTGGTTGAACCAGAGGAGGGTGGGGTTTCTGGATCAGATTTTGACTTTGCTGTTTCAGACTTTGTGGACGGTCTCTATGGTTACCCAGAAGGCAAGGACACACTGCGCGAGACGATAAAGTTCATGTACACAGACTGGGCGGATCGTGACAATCCTGAAACACGACGGAAAACGCTTGTCGCCATGTTTACGGATCACCAGTGGGTGGAGCCTGCAATGGTCACAGCTGATTTGCATGCACGTTATGGTTCTCCGACGTTCTTCTACGCATTTTATCACCACTGCCAGAGCCCGATGAAGCCAGCATGGGCTGACTCCGCCCATGGAGATGAGATTCCTTACGTGTTTGGAATTCCACTTGTTGGACCCACCGAACTCTTCCCTTGCAATTTTTCTCGCAATGACATCATGCTGAGCGCCGTAGTCATGACCTATTGGACCAATTTCGCCAAGACTGGGTAATTACACACTCACACAACAATAAACACTTAATAATTCCTATAGCAGTGATGAGCAGCCTGCAGGTTTCAGGTTGGGTGTGATCAAGTAGCATGCTGTCACATCTCTGATTTTTCTCTATCTCTCTGTCTGTCACTCTTCCTTCAGAGATCCGAATAAACCCGTCCCTCAGGACACAAAGTTCATCCACACAAAAGCAAATCGGTTTGAGGAGGTGTCATGGTCGAAGTACAGTCCTGAAGATCAGCTCTATCTGCATATCGGCCTCAAACCCCGGGTACGAGATCATTACCGTGCCACTAAAGTTGCTTTCTGGAAGCACCTGGTTCCTCACCTCTACAACTTAAATGACATGTTCCACTACACCTCCACCACCACCACACGGGCCCCACCCCCTCCTGCACAAGCTACTCCTACAGGACCACGCCCCCCCAGACGCCCTGGCCCACTGGTCATCGCTAATCCTCGCGATTATTCCACTGAGCTCAGCGTCACCATCGCTGTTGGTGCATCGCTGCTTTTCCTCAATGTTCTGGCATTTGCCGCACTCTATTATCGCAAAGATAAACGCAGTCGACAGGCCACACCTCCTCCACGTCAGCCAACACCCCCCCGTCACCAGGCTGCGCCCGTGTCCTGCGAGAAAGATGCAAGGTCATCCCCAAGGGATTACACGCTCACGCTACGTCGCTCGCCAGACGACGTCCCGCTCATGTCACCTGACTCGGTTGCCATGACGCCCAACAGTCTGACCATGACTCCAGACTCTGTTTCCATGACACCCAGCTCGCTGATGGGGTTTCCCAGCATGCACCCCTACAACACCTTTACACATGGATACAACAACGCCGGCCTGCCCCACACACACTCCACAACCAGAGTATAACAACATACACTAGAACTGGTTCAAACCCATTTCAACAACTAAACACACACACAGACACACAGACACACACACACACCTGTTTATGGTTTAACCAGTTCAAACCACCTCGGTACAAATCCATCTAAAATGGTGAAAAATAAAATGTACAAAATAACTTAAGTGCCAAGATGGAGGATAAACACATCACTGAACCGTGACATCAGCGTAGATTAGCTGTAGAAATGCTTTTTACATCATACAGTATTACTTATTTATCGTGTATTCACACTCAGTGTGGCGCAGGGTATACACACAATATCTTATGGAATGTTTTTGTCTACATTTTATACATATTTACAATTATTCTAATTATGCTAAGCTACTTAATTAGTTATAGCTATCTAAAAACACAAATTTTCTACCAATGTTGTTAACAAAGCTAGCTAGCACTGTTATTGACCTGTTTTTTAGATGTTATTTTTGGTCTTGGCGATGCTTATTATTTTGACTGTGAGAGTTAGCAGTGGGTTTGGGAGCGTGCCCCCTGTAGATTATTGTGTTGTTAAAACCAGTAAACATTTCTGTTCACATGCTTTACATTATATTTACAATTATTCTTGTTAAACTGCATTTGTTATGCTTTCCTAAAACATTTTCTGAGTAAAGCTGCAGACACAGTGAGCTAAGTAACCTTTATTTTCTTACATTGACATATTTTTTCATTGTTTTCCAATACATTTGGCTTCAAATGGTCCTCAGTGAATCTCTGCAAATTAGCAGTAATACCAGGATTGCGCCCCCTGCAGGTTCTATACTTCAAACTGCCAGAATAAACCCAGAGTGTGACCCGACATCCACCAACAAGACCCAACACCTCGCTGGCTTGTTCTACATGTGTGTGTGAAAACGTTTTATAATATTTAGTTTGTGTAACTTGGAAGTTCTTTTCCTGAACTTTAAATACACAGCCGACAGAGCACTGCTGTTTGGTGTTGAATGGTGGGTGTTTGGAGAAGGTTGCGTTTTGTCAGACCTTTATTGCTGAAGCCAGTTATCTTCACTGAGGCTACGTTCACATTACCAGGCTGAAGTGACTCCAATATAAAGTTTGCCTGAATGTGATACAGATTTACTACAGTTCACTGACTTTGTGCCTGCAGTCTGCACAATGAAAATAAAGTTAAATCTAATCTAATCTAATCGTTTAGGGCTGTGTGGACACAGAAATCTGATCTTTTCATATGTGGTCCTAAATCGGATATGCATTTGATTCCTAGCTATGAGACATGAATGAGAACAGTCAGATTGGATTTCATGAGGCTTTTTGCTTTTTCATGCACTGAACGCCGTCTTCATCAACAGCACTGGCAGTGCAGCAAAACAACAATGGATGAGAGCTACAATAGCTGTGAAAACAGTAAACACTAGCCATCTGGATTTTTTTGCCTTCTTGACTTGATCATGTACAGCTAACAAATTGTTATTATTGTAACAATTTACCAGCTTGGCATCAATAAAGAAAATCTATCTATCTATCTATCTATCTATCTATCTATCTATCTATCTATCTATCTATCTATCTATCTATCTATCTATCTAATTTGCCATCCTCCAGAGCAAAATGTAATATGTACATTAGCTACTAGCGCGTCCATTCAGTCACTTTTAAGATCATGAGTCATCTCACAAATATGACCGTGAAAGTGAACTTTCGAGATAGGCAAATCCGATGTGAGAAAAAATCAGAACTGAACAATGAGGCTTGTAATGTGAACATAACCTTAAAAAAAGGACACATCTATTTCTTGGTGCTTTAATGGAGAATGTTGATGTGAGATGGACAGTGTTGATGTTTTAATGGAGAAGGTTTGGGTTTTAATGAAAAATTGTTGGTGTGCGATGGAGAATATTGTTGTTTTAATGGAAAATGCAGATATTTTAATGGAGAATGTTGATGTTTTAACTGATAATTTTGGTGTTTTCATGGAGAATGTTGGTGTTTTAATGGAGAATGTTGGTGTGAGATGGTGAATGCTGATGTTTTAATAGAGAATGTTGGTGTGTTATGGAGAATGTTTTGGTTTTAATGGACCATTGTTGGTGGTTGATGGAGAATGTTGGTATTTTAATGGAGAATGTTGCTGTGCGATGGAAAAATGTTGGTGCTTTATTGGAAAATGTTGGTGTTTTCATGGAGAATGTTGATGTTTCATGGAGAACATTTGTGTGTGATAGAGAATGTTGGTGTTTTAATAGAGATTATTGGTGTTTTAATGGAGAATGTTGGTGTGTAATGGAGAATGTTGGTGTTTTAATGGAGAATGTTGGTGTGAGATAGAGAACATTGGTGTTTGGTAGAGAATGTTGATGTTTTAATGGAGAATGTTGGTGTTTTAATGGAGATTGTTGATATTTTAATGGAGAACGTTGGTGTTTAATGGAGAACATTGGTGTTTGGTGGAGAATGTTGATGTTTTAATGAAGTATGTTTGGGTTTTAATGAAAAATTGGTGTGTGATGGAGAATGTTGGTATTTTAATGGAGAATGTTGATGTTTGATGGAGAACACTGGTGTTTGCTGGAGAATGCTGATGTTTTAATGGAGAATGTTGGTGTTTTAATGGAGAATGTTTGGGTTTTAATAGAAAATTATTGCTTGGTGATGGAGAATGTGGTGTTTTAATGGAGAACATTGGTGTGTGATGGAGAATGTAGGTGTTTCAACTGGGAATGTTGATGTTTGATGGAGAACACTGGTGTGTGATGGAGAATGTTGGTGTTTCGTGGAAAATGTTTGGTGTTTTAATGGAAATTGTTGGTGTGAGATGGAGAATGTTGGTGCTTTAATAGAGAAAATTTGGGTTTTAATGGACAATTCAATGTTGATGTCTGATGGAGAACATTGGTGTGTGATGGAGAATGTTGGTACTTCAATGGAGAATGTTGGTGTGTGATGGAGAATGTTTGTGTTTTAATGGAGAATGTTTGTGTTTTAATGTAGAATATTGGTGTTTTATTGGAAATGTTGGTGTGTGATGGAGAATGTTGGTCCTTTAATGGAGAATGTTGATGTTTGATGGAGAATGTTGGTGTTTCATGGAGAATATTGGTGTTTTAGTGGAATGTTGATGCTTGGAGAATGTTGGTGTGTGATGGAGAAAGTTGATATTTTAACCAGGAATTTTGGTGTTTTAATGTAGAATGTTGGTGCTTCATGGAGCATGTTGGTATTTTAATGGAGAATGTTGATGTTTGATGGAGAACACTATTGTGTGATGGAGAGCGTTGGTGTTTTAATGGAGAATGGAATTGTACAATGGAGAATGTTGGTGTGTGATGGAGAATGTTGGTGTTTTAATGGAGAATGTTGATTTTTTTTTTTTACAGAAAATGCTGATGTTTTAATGGAGAATGTTTGGGTTTTAATGGACAATTTTGGTGGGTGATGGAGAAAAGGGGTGTGTGATGAAGAATGTTGGTGTTTTAACTGAGAATTTTGGAGTTTTAATGGAGAATGTAGCTGTTTTAATGGAGAATGTTGATGTTTGATGGAGAACATTAGTGTGTGATGGAGAATGTTGGTGTTTTAACCGATATTTTGGTGTTTTAATGGAGAATGTTGGTGTTTCATGGAGAATGTTGGTGGTTTAAAGGAGCATGTTGATATTTGATGGAGAATATTGGTGTTTTAATGTAGAATATTGGTGTGTGATAGTGAATATTGGTGTTTTAATGGAAAACGTTGGTGCTTTAATGAAGAATGTTGGTGTTTTAACAGAGAATGTTGATGTTTGATGGAGAATGTTGATGTTTTAATGGAGAATGTTGGTGTTTGATAGAGAACATTGCTGTGTGATGGAGATTGTTGGTGTTTCAACTGAGAATGTTGATGTTTGATGGAGAACATTGGTGTGTGATGGAGAATGTTGGTGTTTTAACCAATAATTTTGGTGTTTTAATGGAGAATGTTGATGTGTAATGGAGAACACTGGTGTGTGATGAAGAATGTTGATGTTTTAATGGAGAATGTTGGTGTTTGATGGAGAATATTGGTGTGTGTTGGAGAATGTTGGGGTTTTAAAGGAGAATGTTGATGTTTGATGGAGAATATTGGTGTGTGATGGAGAATGTTGGTGTTTTAATGGAGAATGTTGGCGTTTCATGGAGAATGTTGGTGTTTTAATGGAGAATGTTGATGTTTGATGGAGAACATTGGTGTTTGATGGTGAATGGTGGTGTTTCAACTGAGAATGTTGATGTTTGATGGAGAACATTACTGTGTGATGGAAAATGCTGGTGTTTTCACCGAGAATTTTGGTGTTTTAATGGAGAATGTTGATGTTTAATGGAGAACATTGGTGTGTCATGGAGAATGTTGGTGTTTAATGGAGAATGTTGGTGTTTGATGGAAAACATTGGTGTGTGATGGAGAATGTTGATGTTTTAATGGAGAATGTTGGTGTTTAATGGAGAATATTGGTGTGTGTTGGAGAATGTTGGTGTTTTAATGGAGAATGTTGGTGTTTTAACTGAGATTTTTGGTGTGTCATGGAGAATGTTGATGTTTGATGGAGAATATTGGTGTGTGATGGAGAATGTTGGTGTTTTCATGGAGAACGTTGATGTTTGATGGAGAACATTGGTGTATGATGGTGAATGGTGGTGTTTCAACTGAGAATGTTGATGTTTGATGGAGAACATTGCTGTGTGATGGAGAATTTTGGTGTTTTAACCAAGAATTTTGGTGTTTTAATGGAGATTGTTGATGTTTAATGGAGAACATTGGTGTGTCATGGAGAATGTTGGTTTTTAATGGAGAATGTTGATGTTTGATGGAGAACACTGATGTGTGATGAAGACTGTTGGTGTTTAATGGAGAATGTTGGTGTTTGATGGAGAATATTGGTGTGTGTTGGAGAATGTTGGTGTTTTAATGGAGAATGTTGGTGTTTTAACTGAGAGTTTTGGTGTGTGTTGGAGAATGTTGATGTTTCAGTGGAGAATATTGGTGTGTGTTGGAGAATGTTGGTGTTTTAATAGAGAATGTTGATGTTTGATGGAGAATATTGGTGTGTGATGGTGAATGTTGGTGTTTTAATAGAGAATGTTGGTGTTTCATGGAGAATGTTGGTGTTTTAAAGGAGAATGTTGATGTTTGATGGAGAATATTGGTGTGTGATGGTGAATGGTGGTGTTTCAACTGAGAATGTTGATGTTTGATGGAGAACATTGCTGTGTGATGGAGACTGTTGTTTTAACTGAGAATTTTGGTGTTTTAATGGAGAATGTTGGTATTTCATGGAGAATGTTGGTGTTTTAATGGAGATTGTTGTTTGATGGAGAACACTGGTGTGTGACGGAGAATGTTGGTGTTTTAACCAAGAATTTTGGTGTGTAAAGGAGAATGTTGTTTGTTTTAATGGAGAATGTTGGTGTTTTAACGGAGAATGTTGGTGTTTTAACCGAGAATTTTGGTGTGTTAATGGAGAATGTTCATGTTTTATTGGAGAATGTTGTTGTTTCATGGAGAATGTTGGTGTTTCATGGAGAATATTGGTGTGTGATGGAGAATGTTGGTGATTTAATGGAGAATGTTGGTGTGTGATGGAGAATGTTGGTGTTTAATGGAGAATGTTCATGTTAAATGGAGAATATCAGTGTTTGGTGGAGGCTGATGGTGTTTCGTGGTGGCTGTGGTATTGGTGAGCTCTGGGTTTAACATGCAAAGGGAAGCAGGCAGGTCTTTGTTCCACCAATGTCCATACCCAATAATCTAAATTATATAACATAAACATATAGTTTCTGACTGATTAATCCAGTTCAGAACATGGAACACATGCTAATACACACAATCACACTTTCACATGCAAACACACTCATTTTTGAATGTAAATGACTAAGAGCTCTTGAATTGTGCTGTCTGACATGTGAAGTTCTGATTGGTTTAGTGGAAGATGAGGGGCAGAGTTAGCACTCATAGCTTTAATTATAATCTCATGCATAATTATTTATTCATTACTGCATATTTTATGCGCTTTAGATCAAGGTGATTTTTGTACTTATTTAAACACAACTCACACACACGATTTCTGGCTTTCACTCTGGCTTCGTCTGTGAACCTTCTGCAGTGCCTCATGTGGACTATAGGAGCCGCTCAGCAATCAAATTCTTCATTTTATAGACAATCAAAAAGGAAAAAGACAACAAAAAAAAAACAGAACCGGAAGCTGCCAAAACTCTCCAGTCCACCAAGACTGTAATAATAATAATAATAATAATAATAATAATAATAATAATAATAGTGTTATAGGAGTAATAATTCTGTGTGTACGTTATTAGCGAAGAAGTTTCTGTTGGTTTTATTTCTCTATTTTCACAACTAATGTTCAAAACGTTTTTCTTCATATATCAGTTCATGCTGTAAAGTAATAGACTTTAGGGATTTTCTTTTTATTTATTTTAAATAATTATTCAGCAGTTTAGATAAAATTTCACAGTAAAGTGTGTATGTGTGTGTGTGTATGTGTGTGTGTGTGTGATGTCCATCGACACTGGTTTACACACTTTCATGGTGTTTCAAGTCTGAGCTTGCATTACAGAAATCATGCTAACATTTTGTGTTGTTAAAAACTGGTAAACTGACAAACCACCATTACAACCAGGTGCATCACCCATTACTGAGCATTACAGCGGATTCACTAAACACCAACTAGCATCTTAGGAAACAGGCGAAGGAGTGAACTACCTTCAACACACCGCAGGTTCAAGGCAATAAAATGAGACATGAGCTAATTCATTAAAGTTATTCATGCAGTGTTCAATTACTTGCTAGCATTCCATAGGTGTGTGTGTGTGTGTGTGTGTGTGTGTGTGTGTGTGTGTGTATGCTTCTCACTCCAGCATTTCTAATTCACTGTGTCTTTTGAAATGTCTTCATGATCCAAACTGATAAATTCTCCTTTATTCTGTTCATGTTTTAATCTGAAATGTTCCTGATTTGGTTGATGTGAGAAATCGTCCTTTCGCTCTGTTTAAAATGTTTCAGATGTTGAAGATATTTAACGAGTTTCCTGTCACAAGCTTTGTGTTTTACAGGATGACATGGCTTTGAAAATTTTTCCAAAAGAAACATTAAAGTGTGAATGTATAATCATTATAGGGCTTCTATAGCAGTGTGTGAGAGAGAGAGAGAGAGAGAGAGAGAGAGAGAGAGAGAGCACGCAACCCAAACTGATTTTATTTCATCTGTTATATTTCTCTCGTGCTCATTCTGGACCCTGCCCTCTTGTGGTTCTCTGAACTCTCACTCAGTCTCCAAACAGACGAGTAAATCAGTGAATATTAAATCTGCTTTTCTTTCCAACGTGATTTTGGCTCCGCCCCCTGTGGAGGAGATGTTGGAGATGACAGTTTGCAGCTTTAGCTTGATGGATATTGTGATGAGTCCTCACAGGGCTGAACTCAGCTGTGTGTCTGTGTTGAATAAGGGATTGTTCATGAATCAGGATCGACTGTGTGTGATTAGTGTGTGATTACTGATGAAATAAAAACACTTCTGTGTTGTGCACTCACGTTCTGCCTCTCTGCTGTCTGTACATTATGGTTTTAATGGAATAAGCTATGCTTGCAATGACATCATCGAACCATGCCACTAGTTAGCCTGGACTAACGTCACTAATGTCCATTTTTCTTTCTAAGCAATGGACATGAATGTTGTGCCAAATTTCTACATGACTTTCTCTCTGAACCAGCAGAATGATTGTCTCTCCGTGTGACTGTAAATACTGAACGCCTTTTTAAACAATGTACACCTCTCTCTCTCTCTCTTTTTATACTCTGTCCACACACCGATCCTCAGATTTGCAGTAAATATTCAGTTTGCTTACAGCTGCTGTGTTAGTCTGGTTCTTTCTGTGTGTGTGTGTGTGTGTGTGTGTGTGTATGTGTGTGTGTGTGTGTGTGTGTGTGTGTGTTTTATTTTAAAACAAGAATTTTTGAGATGCAAAAACATAACAGTGTTAA
>JANZLB010000021.1:35725327-35735826 GCA_026167865.1 Notarius quadriscutis
AGGCCTCTCTCATCTTTTTAAGTGGGAGAACTTGCACAATTGGTGACTGACTAAATACTTTTTTGCCCCACTGTATTTAATCTATGAGGCAGGAGCCACAAAAATGAAGTGCAATTCAAAAATGAACAATTTAAAAACCACACAAGTAAAATATACCAAGTGTCTGTACTTTATATTATTCTACTCTTAGTTTTGGAAACTGAAACCTCTGAACCGAGGATGACACACACACACACTGTCGCCATGACCCAAACTCTTATTTCTTGGACATGGCCTGGCGCTAGAGCTCAGTGGAACACACTTTTCCTCTGTAATAAGTATAAACATGTCTGAAAGTTATTTCTTTAGTCTAGTCTATTTATTTTGAATGGGAACTGACTTGTACACGCTCACCGGCCATTTTAATCAGAACCCGTGTATGCGCGTGCGCAGTGCACGACTGTTACATTCTTACAGCACGATGATGTAGTGGCTAGCACCTCTATATGAGGCAGTAGACACAACAAAAACGATTTTGACCTTTTTGGTGACTTTCACTGGAGGTTCTATTTGAGACCAATGACCATCTATCCTGAAAGTTTCATGAAGGTTGATCCAGCCGTTTCCCCGTAATATCGTTAACAAAAAACAAAGAAACCCGACCGAAAACAATACCTCTCTCGGCTTACTCTGTAGCAGGTGAGGTAATGTATAAAACGATCAATACGTTGTGGGAATTTAATAAATAAAATGATGCTGAACCTATTGTTATAACCCTACGCTTTCACAATTGGGTTGTATTTCAGGCAGTGTTTATTTCAGAAAAACAGGTTTTAGTTTAAAAAGAATCCCCCCCCAAAAAAAAAAAAAAGAGAAACGCACTGATTATTGACAACTTTTATCTCCTTCTGTTATCAGTCACTTGACCCAAATGGGGCTGAGCAGCTTCAGTGTGTTTTTGCGCTATTGTGTTTTTTTTTTTTTTGGCATAAAATGCATCGTGTGTGTGTGTGTGTTTGTGTGTGTTAGGTTCAGGCAACAGGGGAAGGAAGCGGCTCAGCGAGGCGATCTAGAACTTTCTCTGCGTTTTTTCCGCAAAGCGTTTGATTTGCAGCCGAGTGACAAAATACAGAGTCGAATCCATAGATTGGAGGAAGCCATAAAGGAACTGAATGCATCGGAGGAAGATGAGGAGTTTGTGGACGTGGTCAACAGTGGATTGATGATGTATAAAGGACTACATGATCAGCTGTATGAGCACCAGAAAGAGGGTGTGGCCTTCCTGTACAGCCTGCACGGAGACGAGCGGGGCGGTGGAATCCTTGCTGACGACATGGGCCTGGGTAAGACGGTGCAGGTTATCGGTTTCCTGTCGGCTATGTACGATGCAGAGCTGATCAAGCACACGCTTCTCGTCATGCCCACCTCCCTCATCAAGAACTGGCTAAGTGAATTTGAGCGCTGGACGCCTGGTCTTCGTGTCAAAGAGTTCCATGGCACCAACAAATCGGAGCGTAGCCGAAACCTGGAACGAGTTCAACGAGGGAGTGGCGCTGTCGTCACCACTTATCAAATGCTAATTAATAACTGGCAGCAGCTGGCATCGTTTAGAGGGCAGGAATTCTTTTGGGATTACATCATCCTAGACGAGGCGCACAAGATCAAAAGCTCCTCGACAAAGACCGCAAAGAGCGTGAGTGCAGTTCCGGCACGGCACCGCCTACTGCTCACTGGCACGCCCGTCCAGAACAACCTGCGGGAGATGTGGGCGCTGTTTGACTTTGCCTGCCAGGGTGCGTTGCTGGGCAGTGCTAAGACCTTTAAAGCAGAGTATGAGAACCCAATCACACGTGCGAGGGAGAAAGACGCCACGCCTGGAGAGAAAGCACTCGGGCTAAAGATCTCACAGAACCTGACCGAGCTCATCAGGCCGTACTTCCTGCGCAGAACCAAAGCTGAAGTACAGAATAGGAAGCAGCTTGCACACAGAGCCAAAGAAGATGATGAGGAACAGGAAGTGCAGAATCAGCAGAGTGCCAGAGTGAACGAGATCCCATCTCTAACGCGCAAGACTGATTTGATCGTGTGGACGTACTTGAGTGACGTTCAGGAGGACATCTACAGACAGTTCATCTCTCTGGACCATATTAAAGAGTTGCTGACCACCACACGATCGCCACTTGCAGAGCTTACGGTCCTCAAAAAACTCTGTGACCATCCCAGATTGCTCTCTGCCCGAGCCGTTGCCCAGCTTGGACTTGGGGAAGGGTCAGGTGACTTCCACGAGGATGATGGCCAATCAGCTGTGAGCAGCATTGTGGGCGTGACTGACGAGACGCTGATCGGTGAGTCGGGAAAGCTGCGTTTCCTGTTGAGTCTAATGGAGAGTCTGAGAGATGAGGGCAAGCGCACACTCATCTTCTCCCAGTCCAGGAAGATGCTGGACATCATTGACCGTGTGTTGACCAACAGGAAATTCTGTCTGCTGCGTGTGGACGGCACAATCACTCAACTTGCTGAGAGAGAAAGACGCATTGCTCTCTTTCAGACAGACACACGCTACTCTGTCTTTCTGTTGACCACGCAGGTGGGCGGAGTTGGTCTCACCCTCACCGCTGCCAACAGGGTGGTGATCGTCGACCCCAGCTGGAATCCTGCAACGGATGCACAAGCGGTAGACCGAGCGTACCGTATTGGCCAGATGCATGACGTCGTCATCTACAGACTCATCACTTGTGGAACTGTGGAGGAGAAGATCTACAGACGACAGGTGTGTGCACTTACTTTCTAGGTTAAGGGTGGGGTGTGGTGTGTGGTTTTTTTTTTTTTTTTTTTTAAACTTGACGTTTCACAGCTTACTTCTGTTATTTCTGTGTTCATGTCTTCAGTGTTTTTAAACTGTAAAAGTACCCCCCCTTCAATATTTTAAAGTAATACAGGCATCTAAATGAATTCCCTCTTCCTGATGACTCAAATATAGTTCTGATAATTTTCACCCGCAATGTGATTCGTGAACAATAACCCGGCCCAAAGTAGCACGATGGAACAGATGGGAACTGCAGCTCCTTGTTGTGACAGATCGGGGAATCTCTAGAAACCTGAAGTGGCAGTTTATATACAAATATTATGGTATTAATGCAGTGTTCCTTTGTGGTACTTTACAATATTGAGGTTTTAAATTAATACTGACACGTAAATAATTTCCCTCTTCTTTCTGACTCCGTGAAAATAAAGCAATCTGGCAGACAGATGGTGCGCTCTATTGTACACACACTCCATTACTCCTGAGTGTTGAAAATGCTTGAAAACAATGACAAACCCAGGCTTGCAGTTGGGTAGGTATGCTTGGGTAGCTGGGAATATTTTTATTTATTTATTTTAATCCTTCAGGTAATAAAATAGAGTAGCTCTAAACAAGCACTGTTCTGGTAGACTGGCTGAAGTCTAGTGGCTACTTTGCGCTACATTTGTCTCCACTATGTCACACCTACGCACTGTGACGCGTGCATTAGACTGACTCTTTTGCACGCTCCAGATAGCATGCGTGCTGTAAACGACTCACACCTGCACAGGATTAAAGCACAATCAGCGCACCTATATAAGGACCTGGAAAACACTCGCAGATTGTGGAGTATTACGTTGCCAACACGTTACCGAGCTTTAGTTTGTTTGCATCTCTTGGTTTCCGATCCTTGATTTCCTATTTCTCATGTTTGTTTGCTGCCTGGCCTTTGATTGTCTGTTTTAGAGCTGCAGCTATCGGTCACTTTTGGTAATTGAGTATTCTGATTTATTCCATTGAGTAATCGGATAAGAAATACTTTTGATTTATTAAAGAGTGACAGCAAATATACAAGAGAAAATAAGATGGGTATCTTTAAACAACTGATTTTCTTTTTTCAGACGGAAACATAAAATGTTAATTTTAACATTTTAATTCCTTATTGCACATTACACGTTTGAAAGAATGTTTTCTGAAATGTAAAAACAAATAGTAACTTAAATTACCTGAAAGACATTATATAAAACAAAAGCAAATATGAAAATACATTGACACAAAATGCCTTTAAGCTGTGCAACTTCACTTTCAGTCCTACAAGTTCCAACCTAGTTTTCTGCCTTACGTTCTACTGAAGCTTAATGTAGCTTAATGCCAGGGCGCGTGTCTGTGACGAATGTGTTCAAAATGCTGTCTGTGAACTCGGCTGCTTGCTCAGTTGAACACGATGCAGCTGTGTGAACAAAGCTGTCCATACGATGCTGTGATTTACTGAAAAAGAGATGAAATTATTATTGATATCTCTTACTCAGCTTAAATATCAAACTGTAAGATGCAATCTACATCCTGCACCTGCTGATCCTGATCACTCCAATCAGACTATAATGAATATACCTGCTGTATGGGATTGGTACATTTTAGGCTTCAGTTGCTACTTCCTGATGATATGCTCTTGTGTGATTCATGCATCACTGTGAGGTGTGTGTGTGTGTGTGTGTGTGTGTGTGTGTGTGTGAGAGAGAGAGAGAGAGGTGAAACAACAAATATGGAATAAATGTAGGTGCTGTTGGAGGAATGGTTAACATTAGTATGGATTATACCGGACATGTATTGGGCATATCTGGTAAGCCTTTGCTTGTTGCATGATTTCCGTTTTGTCTGCTAGCCCTTTGATGCACAGCTAGGGTCAAAAGTGACCCGGCTGAGTTTTTATTTAAGCTGGGTTTGCTTAGCTTGTGCATCAAAGTGTTAAAAGGGCAAATCAGCTTGTTACTCAGCTAGCAGCCGCTAAGCTAATGTCATGTTATCGTGACCTGATTTATTTACTAATTCATTTATTTTTAATTTCTCACAAGACACTTTTCCACATGAATAAACCCTGTGAGTGCAACAAGAAGCCACGATATTGATTTAACTAGCCATTGCATATATCCATAATTACTGAACATCATACTGACTGTTACCTTGTCTCGGATCCGCTCTGTGGACTGGATGCTTTCTGTTGAGGTGCTGTAGCATTGACTGTGCTGTTACGGTAGGCTCGTACGGCTTTGCAATACTTTCCACGCAGCTTTTGCTCAGTTTCATCTTGAAATGATCCCAGGCTTTTGACATTTTCTGTGCATGCTCTTCTCTTCGCCCCTTTCCGTTTTCTCCCTCTTCCTCCATTTTGCAAACTGCACCATCAAATCATGTCTGACGTCTCCATGTCACGTATCCACAGCAGCTCGTTGTGCCATAGTAATACTCATCCATGTGAAACACAGTGAGCTGATGGGAATTAAACGAGGTCTCCATGCCAAAAATATGCATCGATCATTTTTAGTAATTGAATTGAGTTACTCGAGGAATCGTTTCAGCCCTCGTCTGTTTGTCTCACTTGACCTATTGCCTGTTTCTCGATTTTATGCTCACCAATTTGGGATTGTTTGCCTGTTTTTCACTTTTCTTAGTAATAAACTTTCTTCTGCACTTGCATCCATCTCCCACCTGTTCCTGACAGAATACTTCGCCCACCCGAGACACTAAGCGATATCTCTGTGCCATTCTGGGCTTTTGGGAGGTTGCTATTCAGGAGGTAACTGCTGAATTAGAGCAAAAACAAATTAATCTTGGCCTGTGTCATAACTTGGCATAACAGTAATTCCTGGCAAGAGCATGTCAGTAAAAGATTCTAACAGCTGGTATTGGTAATTATTAATATAAACAAACAAGTGTTCTGTTACAGTTGTCCCTCCACCGTGTCCACTTGCCGAGATCTGAGCAGCAGTCACTCGCCTCGTTGTGGTTGTCAGTGTGATGGATCCTGGTACGGCTAAAACTGGTAGGGCTCTATCCCGAGCCCTACATTCTCCCTCTTCTCCTCTTCCTCAACTAACTCCTCCTCTTCATCCCCATCATACAAGACCATCCACATGTTTTCAGCCAAGTTCTGTTGGCACGCCTTCCAGGCAGGGGTTCGCCGATTTACGTCATTTCTGGTTTGGGTTGTCCTCTGCAGAAGGGATGGGGGATTTCTGGCATCGTGTCGTGGGGGGAGGTGTGCATGCTTTTATTTTGCGTTTTCATTTCCACACCTTGCAGTTACATCAAAAATTGAAAGTTTATGTTCAAATCTGTAAAATGACCCAGAGGAGACCTGTTTGTGTCAGTATCACTTTAAAATTTTTCTTAATTAAACTTCAACTGGGGTGTGTGTGTGTGTGTGTGTGTGTGTGTGTGTGCGTACGAGTGTGTTTCCTCCTATAGGTGTTTAAGGGTTCTTTGATCCACCAGACGACGGGCGATAAGAAGAACCCATTTCGGTACTTCACCAAGCAGGAGCTGAAGGAACTTTTCACACTGGAGGACACGCACTCCTCTTCCACTCAGTTGCAGCTGCAGTCGCTCCACTCGTCTATGTGTTGGTCTGACCCTGAGCTGCAGTGTCACATTTCTGCTCTGAAGGACATGAATGTGTTTGGCGTGTCCCGTCAGGATCTGCTGTTCTGTAATGAGGAGGATGAGGATACGCTGCAGGATGAGGAGACTCATTACATAGACCAACGTGTGCAGAAGGCGCAGGAGCTCGTCCAGGCAGAGTCGCAGCTGCACGGCCTCCGAAAGGACAGCGTGAATCAGAATACAGAACCCGCTTGGCTCCGGCTGTCACGGCAACAGTGCCTGGACCAACAAAAAAACGCACCCCCCTGCCGTAACTCGAGCCCACCTCCCGTGGTGGATCTCACCCGCTCAGGATCGGATGAGCTGGAGATGATTAATGTGGATGGAGGGATGCAGGTGAAGGGTGAGTGTGTGATCGATTTATCTATGCAGTTGACAGAGAACAGTTTTGTTGGACAGGTGTTGAGCATAAACGATGGGCAGAGTTTAATCGTTGAGAAGTCCGATCATATGGACTCTCGCTCGAATGAGATCGTACATGTCTCTCCCTTTGAGCAATCGGACTCCTCTGTAGCTCTGCTGGGGACGGAGTTGATACCCAAAGCGTTTTCAGAGGTGGAGTTGGGTTCACCGAAGGCCTGTATTGATGCTGACTCCGATGCCTCTAAAGCTCTGAGGGTAGGTTTAGATTCACCTGTACCACCAACGGCAGAGTTAGATTTGTCTAAATCTATGGTTGGGGTGGAGTCTGATTCAGAAGAACTGATGGGGACGGAGTCTTTTCAAGGGAACTTTAATCTGCTGCTGGAGGACAGTGCAGAGCTGCTCTCAGAGGATAAAGCAGAGGAGGTGGCTCAGGAAGTGGAGCTAAGTACAGGGGGTGAGGACTTCCAGCTGCAGATGGACGACACTAAAGAGATGCTTAATGAGAGTAACTGTGAGGGTGTGAGACAGAAGTCAGTGGTTTCTTCGCCGGCAGATGAGTCGTTCCTCTGGCCCACCAAAAAGAAAAAACTGCGCGTCATCTATGATGATGAGGAAGAGGGGCATGAAGAAGAGGAGGTGGAGAAACCTGCTTTGGCTAGCAGTCCTTTAGCTGACAGCTTCACGGACCTTGGATGTTCCACACCCAAATCTATGCTGAGTAACGGCACCAGATGCAGCACGAACGTATCGATCGCATCACGACGCTCCCTGGTAGAGTCATTGCTGCAGGACATGGAGGAGGACGAGGAAGGGGAGGATGAACCAGAGGTGGAGGGCAGCTCTGAAGGGTTAGTGTTTTGGCAAGCATCTGAAGCCAGTGGAACAGATGCTGATGAATCGGTGTTTGAGGAGGCAGAGCCTAGTGGAGAAACCCTATATTCAGAACACATGAGTGAATGTGAGGAAGAGTGTGAGGAGGAAGCGGAAGGTGGTGGAGTAAAGGGTTGCACTGATGAATCCACTGATGTTGAACTGGCCTCTAGTGAAGTTTTGGATCAGTGCGCGCACTCTGAAGGGCAAAATCTGAGTCCGAATAACATCAAACATCCAGCAGAAGAGTTTGACTCTCTGGTGCATTCTGGGAAATGGTGTTTGGCTGAAGGCAGAAAACAGGAAGCACTGGACTTTTTTCTAAAGGCTATCGACATCAACACTGGCGACACCGAGGTACAACTGCTCATCATCCAACTGTACAGACAGCTGAGTCACTGACGGATGCACGCGCTCATCCAACTGTGTCGATAGCGGAGTCAATCTCGCACGTGCGTACACGCGTGATGTGGTGGTATCATGCTGCTTCCTTGTGTGAGTGAATGTTACTGGTCAGACACACACATGAGCAGCTGATTTGATGTGGGTGTTTTTCATTTCTGTTTTTTTTTTTTCCAACTCTTTTTGTAAAACGCTTTGAATAAAAATGCATGTTGGAATTTATTTAATAATGTTGTACTGCAGCTTTGCTCAAGAGTGTGTTTAGTCTTGGTTAGTGGGGGGTGTTTTCAGGTAAAGATACTAGATGGCATGAATTACACGGTCCTTTATCAGAGCTGTGTAGAAATGGGCCTAGATTTGATGAGTGCTGTATGAGGACTTTTTTTTTTTTTTTTGTACTTCAGAGCAAGCACAGATCATGCGTGTAGACACAAGGTGTGCCCACAAAACCCTTCTGTATGTTACATGGATATAACTTGGCCAACTCTTCTAATTTACATTAAACATGCCTTAATTATGCATAGTTTCAATAATGAGCAAATTGCAGTAAAGAATTGACTATAAGGATCTGTGAAAAGTATATCGTCCAAAATGGAGAGAAGAAAAATTTTAGTGAAGCTCTGTTGATGATTTTGTCTGATCTTACTGTAAATGGAAAGATTTATGCATATGTGCTGTATTTCATAAATCTGTCATTGGATTAAAAAAAAAAAAAGTTTAATAGACTTCTAGCTTCACGTACAGATTACATTACATTACGTGGTATTTCGTAGACGCTTTTAGCTGGAGTGATGTACGACAAGTGCAGAAGTCTGGTATAAGAAGTGCTGAACTTTGAGACAAGAAAGTTCTAGTGCCACCTGAACAAGTGACCAGAATAACACAGACACTCAAAGAAAACAATTCAACAAGACAAATGAGATGTGAACTCGATTGATAGCTGCTTTTTATTCATTCAACTTTGGTTGTTATTAGGGTTTTCATGTATTAATACAGGACAAGCTTCCATCCTGAAATAATGTAAACAATGCTTGCTTAAATGAATTGCTGAAGAGGTGATAACCAAAAAAAGCTAGTTTGTGTTTTATAAGAATTTATAATAATTTTATAAGTCTGCCTGAGATGCCAAATCTCGGTTTTACGGTTCCTCTTGTATGGTGTAACTTTTCTTTTCAGTTCAAGCAGGTGATGAGGTGAAGCTCCACAGCTGTGTCCCCGATTCATATTTACACTTAAAAATATTAACACTAAACATCATTTAGCTGTATTTTAGTTTCTTTTTAACTTTATTTAACCAGGCAATCAAGAGTATTGGGTTGGGACACGTCTGTACCAATCTTCAGTAACTACTGAATTGTTCCTAGCAATAATTTTGAATAAAATACGTCAACCGTGATAGGGTTAGGGTGAAAGATTTCTGTTGCCCTGGCCAAAGCCAGGGCCTAACCCTGTCCAAAGTCCATCTACTCTCCCACCCCCCACAGCCTAGACACCACATTCCCCAGCAAACATAATCTTTCTGTACCTTTATCTGGATGTGGTCGAAGGGGTTGATCAGTCAGATGGTCCTCAACCAGGATTTGGGAATGGGATGAGGGGAAGGTCAAGATCCAAGATTTGATTTTAGTGGTTGAGATTAGGTTTAGGTGTAGAGGATAGGGTTAGGTTCGGTGGATGTGCCGAAGAGCCCTTAAAACGAGTCTGATTGACTGGATACCCCCACTAGGCTTAATTGGCTGCTTACACTCCGAGCCTTCTAATTCTGTGTACAATACCTTGACCACTTTACAAGCAATGATTGCAATTTTAACCTCAACTCTCTAATTCTTGACCCATGACCTTAACGAGCCATAATTGCATTCTTAAGCTCTAAATGTTCTGCTTCTTAACCCAAAACCTTCACCACCGATCAGCAATGATTGCGATTTTTTTACTTCGAAATTCTCTAGGGTTAAGGGTGAGGGTAGGGTTTCCCAAAAGATCCATGCCAGGGCCGTGTTGTGCCTTGTCCTTCCCAAGCCCTGTCCTCGCTGCTCCACAAGTGCCTGGTAAGTACGCCCATGTTATATTTTGGTTATTTTTCCATGATTATTTGAGGCTAGGTTTTGTGGATAGATCCACGTCCTGGCCTAGGCCAGGGCCCTGTCCTGCCCAAGTCCCATCCACGATGCTCTACAAGTGCCTGGTAAGTACGCCTATGTTATATGTGGGTTATTTTTCCATTTATTATATAAGGCTAAGTTTTGGGCTGGGGTTAGGGTTTCTAAAAAGATCCACGTCCTGGCGTAGGTCAAGGCCGTGTTGTGCACTGTCCTTCCTGAGTCCCGTCCACGACGCCCCACAGGTGCCTGTTAAGTACCCCCCAGGGTTCGCACGCGCCTTGAAAACCCTTGAATTCCATTTTAAAAAATCAAGTCCTTGAATATGCTTGAAAACGGAA
>JANZLB010000022.1:270750-281052 GCA_026167865.1 Notarius quadriscutis
TCCTTGGCTGCTATTGTTGCTATATCTGATCAGTATTAGTTTGCTAATTCGTGTCAGCTATTTCAATAAATGGTATCCTTGGAATAAACTGTGTCCTGTCTATTACTACAACATTCACTGAGTGCCAACCTCTGCCAAACAAGTATTCTAATGGCCTTCGCCCATTGGGTTGTTATACGAATGTTATAGATCTAGACTAAACGTATTACATTAGAGCTACAATACTCAATAAAACTATAGCAGCATCACCACTAAATTATTCCATTGAGTTTAATTGTTTAGCTATAAACTATTAGACACATGAATTAATGATTAATGAATTTATGAGACTGATCCCTTTTTACATGAGACTGATTTTATAAGCCTATTGCACCTACAAATTTATAAGAAATAAAATTTGGAAAATAGTGGGTTTTTGTCAAGGAACCACATCGCTTCAGTTTGCAGGCTGGATCAACATCACGCCACAGACCCCACGGCTGAGCTGAGAGATACAGGAAGTGCTGGGGATAGATTAGGAATAAAATTAGCTCATGTCTTAAGTCATTCAAATTCTGTAAAGCGGCTTTGGGACAATGTCTATTGTTAAGAGCGCAATACAAACAAACTTGACTTGACTTGAGTCTTTCCTCCTCGATCCCACAATATAAAAGGATAAAGCACTGAGAGATTTTCAGCTACATTTCCCAGAATGCACTGCACCTGGAAAGCCTGTTTCCTGGATGTAATGGGAGATGACGGTATAAACTGCACAGCTTTGTTTATAAATGAATAATTACTGTGTAAGAGCAGTGTCCCGTTACGGTCAGTGTGTGGATTTTTCTCATCTGCACAAATCTCTTCCTGCCAATCACTGAGCCGAGAGTTACAGAAAATACACTCGATGGGCTTCATCAACAAAACTCATCACGATTTTCCCAACTTTTATTTCTTGTAAATTTCTGACTTTACAATCTCAGAGAATATCTGATTTGTTTTATTGTAAATTTATGACTTAAATCTCGTGAGTTTTTTCTCCCCCTGCTCAGCTCCATGGCCTGAATACACCATCGACTGTCAAAACCCCGCAGTGAGAGGTGATGAACATGCTGTGGACTGCGTTCAGGAGATGAGACGTGGTGTTTGTGTCACTCTGATGTTCACTGTTTGCTGTGAGACTTTGAGTTATGTGTCACTTTTCGTGTGGACGTCCAGAACACGTTCTCCTCAAAACTCTTCACAAGCTCACAGCAGCAGGAGGTTTCGGTTGTTGATGGAGTTTTTTTCCGTCCTCCTCCTGTGCAGAAATCTTTCCTTTCTGTCCTTTCAGCACTTGTTCTCTTTATAATCTTCGCCTTACGACAGCCATTTGTCAGGTCGCTAAAATCCACACAGTTGCTACTGATGACGCATCTGAACACTGCAGGCGTGTAACACATCATTACCTGTCGCTGTATCTTTTTTTAGAAATTCCAATTAAACATGAAATGGGTGTGGTCTGTATTGGAAGAGGTTTTTTTTTAAATATTAACCCCAAAACCAACCCACAGAAACCAACAGGGCTGCTGGAAAAAATCACACATGACAAAACGAGTGTCCATCTTGTATGCCATGTGACTAAGTGAAGAAGTGAACTGTGTTTCAGAACCACAGCATTCCAGCTGACCACGAGAAATGCTCAATCACACTGCATTTATCAGATTCATTTTAGTTTTTAGATTTATTTCATTCTAGAAGACTGACAGGACACACTCTCAGACCAGACATTAGAGTGAACGTATGATTTTCTGAGAACATTTCCTTTTAATCATGTGATTATTTCAGAATGATGCAAAACAGGAATAATGAACACACACACATTTTACAATATTTTAAAATGAATGACTGTTTTTGGAGACTCCACAGGGATTTGCGGCTCTATTCACAGTCCCTGCCCTTTACACGGCTCTGTCGGGTTTCTGTTCAGAAATCAGATATAAATCTGCTCTCATTCTGGAGCTCAGTGAATTTAATCAGAATAAACCCAAGTCCTTCAACCTCCCATTCGTGCCATTATCAGGGAGTCGATATTCATTCTGGGTGCAGAGTTTACAGGGTGTGTGTGTGTGTGTGTGTGTGTAGACGGTGGCTACAGCAGCAGGTCAGGGTGTCACTATCACTGGAGAGAAACTCTACAACCCGTGGGTCTGGCAGAACGCCGTCATCTTCGCTGCCACCATCATCACTACCATTGGTAACACACACACACACACACACACACACACACACACACACACACACACACAGTCTCTCTCTCATCCATTTATCTCTAAATCAGAATGTTTTAAACAATTTATCACTTTTAAACCTGTGTTTCAGGTTTGAACATCAAGTTTTCTTAATGAACACCAAGTTTAACGACCAAAACCTGTAACTCATTAAATCTCAACAGTTCTCTCAGTGTGTGTGTGTGTGTGTGTGTGTGTTCATAAAGTATATTACACACTCAGCTCTTTGAAGTAACACAGTTATGTTGTGATGCTCAAAGTGACTCATTTCACTGATTCGACTCCCTGTTCATATGAGTCAAGGTGTAATTTGATTCCTTTGATCAGATCGCTCTTAATTAAAACATAACTACATAATTATGCTGCGTTTGACTCGAGGTTGTAATTCCCAACATCCGACCAGTAAAAGCCCATGACAACGCCTCTTCAACCACAATTTTCAACTCATCAGCGTACAGGAGCCGACTCTGACTCCCAGCTTCAGCTCCGCCCCTCTTTATGGTGTGACGTCAAATCAACACGATGACATCTGCATCAGCACGTTTTACTCTAAATGAGTTAGACTGTATCGAGCACCAGTCAGAAGTTTGGACACCCCTTATAATTAAATGTTTTTCTTAATTTTTATGAATTAAAAGTAATTTCCTGTCTTAAAGTAATGATGAATGTCGTATCTCTTTACTTAGTTGTTCAGTTCTTGATATAATATGGATTACTGCAGTTGTGGTGTTGAATCGGGCTATTTAGTCATTGTAATGTTATTATTTACTATTTACTGTTTGATCTCAAATGCATTAAGAAGGTAAGAACCTCGTCCACTAATGACCTTTTCACGAGACACACCTGTTAATTGAAAAGTATTCCAGGTGACTCCCTCATGAAGCTGGTTAAGAGAATGACAATAGTGTGCAAAGTGTCATCAAGGGAAACACTGGACACGCTGAAGAATCTAAAATATCAAATGTTGTTTTTTTTAACACTTTTTTGTTTACCACATAATTCCAGATGTGTTCCAGATGTTATTTCATAGTTTTGATATCTTCAGTTTTGTTCTACAGTGTAGAGAATCATCACAATACAGAAACACCCTATTAAAGAGTAGAGTAGGGGTGTACAAACTTTTGACTGGTACTATACATCTATAGGCATTTTCAGACTGGAGGAACTTTTTCATAGTCCTCAGAGCTGTTGGAGGAAGTTCCTTTTTTTGTGTGTGTGTCACACTGTAGGAACTGAGGATGACCGTAGATCTTAGAACGCTGTTCTGAGGGATGTTTTTATCTCCTACTTCAGGGAGGTTCTCTCATAGCGCAGGAGGAACTGTGAGTGACGTGCAGCACCGGCAACCACTATTTTTAAAAATCTGTATAAAATGTTAGCCGTGTAAACAACAGTGGTTAATGTTAGCATTAACAAATGAAAACAAGCAAACAAAAACCCCATGGAGGACTGGTGCGATGGTGATATCCAGACTCTACTGAGTGCAGATGTGAAGGAGGAAATACAACATGATTTTGATGCCTGTGAAATATAAACACCTGAATTAAACTGAATGTTCTTTTCCGTGTTTCTCTTTCTGTAGCTATCCCATCAGAAAACCCTTCGCCTGTAAGATAATAATCCACACTAACATGTTTGGTAAACAGATTTTACACAATCACTCACTATTTTCCACCAAAAATTCACTCTTTATCATGTAAAATAAAGAATTTACTCTCAGCACTAACACTTCCTGCTCCCCCCCGTTCTATAGCACAGTGGAATGAGCCGTTTCTGTAGAAACATGTGACTGAAACACGACAGACGGAAGTAGACAAGTTTAAATATTAATGTTAATAATTTACTGTCTTCACAGTGAAACTTGAATCTTGGAGGAAAAGACACACATTTATATAAAAACAAACGGTAAACTCGTGACCTCTCTGTCGTTCCCCAGAGGGCCGTTCCTCTCAATACGTTCTGATAACTGTTCAGTCTGAAAGCTCCGAATATCAGACATGTTCACATGTTAAATCTATAACACGGACTCTACAGTTCACTGTTCTGAGGAAAACACACACTTCATTCATCACAGTCTGCTGAGTCACTTATTGCTAACTAAACATGAACATGGAGACGTCGTGTCTTTTTCCCACTTTCTCATAAGTCAAACATATCGTAACTGTCCCTGAGTCAAACACAGCAAAAAATACATTTTAATTGATTGATTGATTGATTGATTAAAGTGACATAAAATAGGCGAGGAGGCCAAAATGATCCGTTCTTTTATTCTTATGCATCAATTAATTTGACTCACTTTAGGGAGTCATTCAGACAGAAGTGTTTCAGTTCAAGCTGTTGAGTGATGGAGAATAAAATGTTTTTAACATTTTAATAATATGTTTATAAATGTCCACAAGCTGCTTAAGGTTAAAATGTTTCCGAATTCTTCGTTTTGCAGTCAGTTCAGTGTTCAGTGTTTTTTAATGTACAGCACACAGCCATAAACATCTCTTTCCTCTTAAAACTCTGGACTCTTGTGTTATTGAGAGGTTATTCACTCTAAATAATTTTATTTACTGAACATTTTAGATATGTTTATATTATTTCACCTGAGTTTCAGCTCCATGGCACAGTGAATGGACAGTAACCTCAGAATCGAGTTTTTAATTCTAAAGATTTTCAGAACTTTGGAAATTCTCTCTCTCTCTCTCTCTCTCTCTCTCTCTCTCTCTCTGTGTGTGTGTGTGTGTTTAGGTTATGGTCAGGTTGCTCCGAAGACGATAGGTGGGCGTGTCTTCTGCATCGTGTTCGGTTTATGTGGAATACCTCTGTGTTTCACATGGATCAGTGAACTTGGAACATTCTTTGGCAGTCGAACCAAACGACTGAGTCAGGCTCTACTGCACCGACAATTCAGTGTGGTAATCCACCCACCCACACACACACACACACACACACACACACACACAGGAATACATGCTGACTGTTTTATTGAGTGTTTCAACAGAACGTAAACACAGTTATGAACTTTTTCTACAGTGAGTCGTTCAGGGGTTGTGAATCAGCTCCTCCTGGCCCTGACTCCTTCTCCTCCCTCTGTACATCACCTGCTCTGAAAGTAAATTACCTCAAGCAGCTTGCTCACCTCAGTGCCATGCGAACGCCGGGTTAAATCCCAAACTGCTGTCCACATTCTGTCATTGGAACGCCATGAGAGCAGTGCATTCTGGGTAATTCAGAATGGGTTCTGAATGGGTCCCTTAAAGCAGACAGACCCTGTGGGACTTAAACACATTAATAAGCCTGATTACAGCCATATCAACTAGCACCTGAACAATAAGGACTTTTTCGCACTAATAATGATACTGATAAAAAGGTCTGTGATTTCTGATATTTGATCTGGTGAACAAACTACAGCCAACGTTCATCACAGGGCTAAAGATCCATCTTCTGTCTTTCTGTTTCTTTTTTGTCATTTATCAGCTGTTATAAACTCTGATACCAATTTATCAGAAATCAGCTCATCTTCTTCCTTGTCTTCTTTCGGCTGTTCCTTTTAGGGGTCTCCACAGCCGATAATGTCCCTCCATCTCCTCCTGTCCTCCGTATCTTCTTCTGTAGCACCAACCATCCTCGTGTCCTCCTTCACCCCATCCATAAATCTCATCTTTGGTCTTCCTCTTTTCCTTCTACCTGGCAACTCCATCTCCAGCATTCTTTCCCCTGTACACCCTGGATCTCACCTCTGTATGTGTCTAAACCATCTCAATCTTGCCTCTCTCACATTGCCTCCAAGCCATCCTACATGTCCTGTCCCTCTAATATACTGTTCACTGATGGAAACTTAAGTGTAAAACTGTTCATGACAACTGGAGTCCTCATGTTATTGTGGTGATTGTTGTCATAAACCATCATAGCAAAACTGTAAGTGTCCAGAGCGTCTTCTAAGTGTGTCTTTTGGCTGTCCATATGAACTCCGTCCTCCACAGGAGCAATGTGATGAGACTAGCCAGACGTAGGGCATCAGGATGGATCAGGAAGGTCCAAGGAGCAGGAGAGGTTCAGCATCACTGGTTTCTCAGGATCGACATGTAACTCAGAGAGGGCCAGACAGAGGGAGAGACAGGGGGACAGAGAAGAAACACAGGTTGTTAGGCATGCCCAGTGTCATCTAAGGGTTAAGAACAGTGTACATTGTGTGCTGAATGAAAGCAGGGACTCTGGCAAAACTAACTATGACAGCATAACTAAAAGGGGAGAGCCAGAGGGTAACACAGATGGTAACACTACAATTCCCACAGACCTGCTTATTGACAGCATTAAACACACACACACACACACACACACACACACACACACCTGCTTTCACTTTTACTGATTACTCTCCTTATTTAAACTCTAGCTTCTGTTAGTTTGTCTTGTGTTAGTTTGTATTTTCCACCTGATACTCACCGCGTTCTTCACCTCTCCTGTTGTGTTTTTGTGCTCAGTGTTTTTTTATTACTTTGACTGTCCTGTGTAAATAAAATGTTTCCTGCACTTGCATCCATCTCCAGAGAGAGAGAGGGAGCATTATATACTGTAGTTCATGTTGTTATCATTGTGTGTAGTTTGTAAATGAAACTTTATCATGGGTTTGGATGTGAAAAACAAGCTTTATATACGGTTTGTGCCTTTCTGTGGCTTCAGCTCTCCATGTTAGATCTTGGAGCGTTTCCCCATGAGTCCAGCACTCCGACTGTATCTGTGTTTCTTTGCTTGCTGTTTGGAGTCTCCATGAGAAACTCACCATTCTCTCTCTCTCTCTCTCTCTCTCTCTCTCTCTCTCTCTCTCTGTGTGTGGGGGTGTGTGTGGGGGTGTTACAGAAAAAGGTACAGTTTATCTGCACAACATTGTTCCTGTTGTGGGGTTTGCTGTTCCACCTGCTCATCCCTCCATTCTTCTTCATGTGTGTGGAACAGTGGACGTATCTGGAGGGGCTTTACTTCTGCTTCATCACGCTCACCACTGTGGGCTTTGGAGACTACGTAGCAGGTACGCTAATGGCCCAAGTATGATTAATGAGGAGATGATGGAGGTGAGGGTTGTGCGAAACCACCTTTACAAGCTTACATATACTTGTATGTACAGTAGAGGTGCTCCAGTCCTACAAGTGGCGGTGTTTATTTCATGATATTTTGCACAACTAAAGGTAGCTGCTGCAAAATGCTGTCAGTGTAAACTACTGCAGCATCATCACTGCTGATTAGTGGAAGTTTGTGCTACTGAAGTATCCTGCGCTGAAATCCATGAGAAATCTGTTAAAGTCAGTTATACCTGGTTTCAGTGAGAGATGATGGAAAAGTTTCCTGAGGTGATACACCGTGATTAAAGGTGCTAACTCCTGAAATCCCACCTGAAACTAGCTAGCTACGTTAGCTCCTGTCATCTACAGTCCAAGTATTGTTTTTGTCTGGTTCCAGGTGTGAACACGGCGGTGGACTACCAGGCTCCATACCGGTTCTGTGTGGAGTTATGGATCTACATGGGCTTGGCATGGCTTTCTCTGTTCTTCAGCTGGAATGTCCACATGGTTGTGAAGGCCCACAAAGTCCTGAAGAAACGCAGACAGATGCATCACAATCCTTCTTCTGTTCAGCTGGACCAGATACACAAAGCATCACTGCCTCCTACACCCAGGATCGTGGACATCTTCAAGTTCATGTCAGAGAAAGGTGAGGACTATAGTGACGTGATCCAAGCCATTGGCACCACCGAGAAGAAGAAGAAACAGGAGGAGGAGGCTCTCACACGTTCCAAGAGCTGTAGTGAACTCCTCAAACAGGTGGTGGTGCCACTGGAACCATCGCTATGCCAGAAACGTAGATTCAGCATCGGAGACAATGTCTACATGGCCATCTCCAGAGCCAGAGGTTCCGCTGGAGATCTGGAGGTGTGCAAATCCCTTCAGAAGGAAATGAGTCAAGATCTGGACCTGTGCAAGGAGAAGTGTTCAGAAAAGGAAGTTCTAAAGCGAGCAGGAAGTTCAGTGTGGGACTCAAGAAACATCTCCCAGAGATCTTTTCAGATCCCCAGCTTCAGGTTTAGCTATGACAATGATGACTCAGGAACTCAGGAAGGAACCTCGAGGTTCTCTGTGACCAAAGTGAATGAAGATTTATTAGAGAAAGGAGAAGGACCGGGATGAGGAGCAGAGACCTCCTTCAACATCCTTTAGGGCTTATAATGCACAGTTAGGCTACTACAGTGAGAACACTTATTTAAGTGGAAAACCTGACAAGAACCTGGTGAAGACCTGACTGGGAACAAAGCCCTTCAGAACAATGTTATTAGTTCAATAATAAATGACTGATTGTTGTAAAACTGCTGTGTGTGTGTGTGTGTGTGTGTGTGTGTGTGTGTGTTTCCTGTGTGACTAGTTTCAGATAAGTGATAAATTGTAAATAAATGCCTTTTTCTCCATGCTTAATAAAATCTGAGAAATACAAATAAAATCTGAGATGTACACAGTCATGTGGGAGAATGTGGTGTTCCTCAAATACCGCTTTTTGACCAATAAGGAATGGGTTCTTGAATCGGTTCCTTTCAGGATTCTTTGAACCTTGGTGCCAGATAGCGAACAAGCCCACGTTTTCACCAGTTTTGAGTGGAACCATTGTAATCAAGGATGCATCATAAATGAAGGGCGTGGCACAATGGGAGTAAAGCGTAGGAGCAAGATGGTGGAGTACACTAATTACCTGTCAGCTGTTCTGTTATTGCAGATATTTGTTTTGGTCCATTTTTTCTATAGATGTTTCCTTTTCCATTGCGTTCTCCATTGCTGTGCTCTGCTTCCTCTCCAAACTAATGACATGCCCACTGATGATGTCACAGTTCATGCTGGAAAAACCAGCTACATTTTGGATCTAGCTGGGAATCAACTTTTCAGGTTTCAAACCAATTTATTTTTGGTTGAAATTCTCTAAGAGGGTCAACATTTGGTGTGCAATCCAGAACAGAACCCTAACCCTGTTGGCTGAAAAGGGGTAAGAGTGAGATAAACACAAAGGAAACAGTACTTGCTTCTCTCAGACCCCTGTATTTGACCTGTCTCACTTCTGAAGAGGAAAAAAATAAACAGAAAGTGGATTTACTGCATCATGTGGACACTTCAACAGGTTGTGAGACAGTTTGGTGGCGTGTGAGACAGTTTGGTGGAGTGTGAGATTGTTTGGCAGGTGTGAGACAGTTTGGCAGGGTGTGAGACAGTTTGGTGGAGTGTGAGACAGTTTGGTGGAGTGTAAGAGTGTTTGGCAGGGTGTGAGACAGTTTGGTGGCGTGTGAGACAGTTTGGTCGAATGTGAGATTGTCTGGCAGGGTGTGAGACAGTTTGATGGGGTGTGAGACAGTTTAGCAGGGTGTGAGACAGTTTGGTAGGATGTGAGACAGTTTGGTGGATTGTGAGATTGTTTGGTGGGGTGTGAGACAGGTTGGCAGGGTGTGAGACAATTTAGCAGGGTGTGAGTCAGTTTGGTGGAGTGTGAGACAGTTTGGTGGAGTGTGAGATTGTTTGATGGAATGTGAGACAGTTTGGCAGGGTGTGAGATTGGTTGGTGGGGTCTGAGACTCTTTGGCAGGGTGTGAGACAGTTTGACAGGGTGTGAGTCAGTTTGGAGGGGTGTGAGACAGTTTGGTGGAGTGTGAGATTGTTTGGTGGAATGTGAGACAGTTTGGCAGGGTGTGAAACAGTTTGATAGGATGTGAGTCAGTTTGGCAGGATGTGAGACAGTTCATAAAAAAAGTCAATGTGTGTAAATTGTAGAATATTGTGGAATAAACACCACTGTGATAAACACCACTTTCCCTCATGTTCACAGTTTTACAGAATTTCTGGAGCAGTTTCTCCTGAAGGGAGTGTGCTTTTATTTTGTGTGAGACATTTACAGCTCTTTACTGTCCTCTACAGGAGAACTGCACTAACTACATGAACACCAACACTGTCAGATTCATCTCAACTCATCTCATTATCTGTAGCCGCTTTATCCTGTTCTACAGGGTCGCAGGCGAGCTGGAGCCTATCCCAGCTGACTA
>JANZLB010000022.1:1680519-1692014 GCA_026167865.1 Notarius quadriscutis
TATGCTCTGGAAACCAAAATCGCTCTTAGAAACTAAGTCAAAATCTATTTCTTATGTAAAAATTTTAAAAATACTTTTTTTTTTTTTTCAAAAATCCAAAATAGCAAAAGGCACCAGTTCACACGTTGCTTGATATTTATACAAAGTTTCATGAAGATATCTTCAGCAGTTTTATAGATATGGCCTGGAAACGAAAACGTGACCGATCAGACGGACGGAGCCCGTTTCTATATCCCCTGCTGAACTTCATTTGGGCAGGGGATAAAAAGTTAATAACAAATATTCCTTTTCTTAATAAACTTTTGTTCTGCCTCCATTTGCTTCTCTTTTCTTTATCTTTCAGCAGTCTGTAAAGAGAGAGAGCGCGACGATTTCTTGTTAAATCTATTTGTACACAATCGCACAACACCTCTTTGCCATTTTACATCTGTTTTATTGTGTTTTTGTGGCATTAGAGCGGCGTTACTTCCACCTACAGTGAAGTCACGTATTTTGTTATTGCACCCCCTGCTGTCTAATTGTATGATGAATGAAGATATCAGGCAGCGTCAGCACATGGAAGATGATGATGATGTGACCATCTTCTGAGAGGAGGAGCGTTCGAGCCCGTGTGTAGAATGAAGGATGACTGCTTGTTGAAGATGATCGTGCTTGGTACAGTTGATGGAAGCAACAGAAAGAGGCTGGCCTAGACGGGCGGGGATTGGTGACATCACAGAATGGACAGATATGACCTTTCACTAGGTGACTGAGAACAGTGGACGGCAGTGGGAAACGTCAGGAAATGAAGCGCCAGCAGGGTTTTTTGAGCTCATGGACTATTGATTGCTGTCTAAACAACACAATTACAGCGAGGAAAACCTAAGAGATTACTCAGCCTGCATAATCAGGATTGGTGTTTTTACTCAACCTCGGTTTGCGATGTAATCCTCCGTGGTTGAGCGGTCTAGAGCGCCGTGTAGGAAAGGAACAGCTTTTAAAACGTGGAATCCTGGCGTCGACGAGTTTCTGAGTGGACTTTTTTTTTCTATTTGTGTACCGTAGCTTCTATCTCACGCTCGGACCTGCACAGTTCATGTGGGAAGTGTTTTATATCTTGGCGAGGGTCACTGATGCACACGGTAAGATGCAGCAGTCAGACATCAGACGAGCTCCGAGAAGGTGATGGAGGACGGAGAAGAGCACCACCAAGGCTGTTCCTGATGGAGAAACAACTACAGAGGAGCTCCTGTAACACAGGGAACGACCCCAGAACGCTGTGCGTATTCACCCCGTCTGAATAGGGCTGGAGCGAGTGAAGGTGTGGCTGCTGTACGAAGGATGAATCATTATTCTGTGCTCATTAGAATATCAGACCACGCCCATCATAAAGGATTTTATTGCGTTTTAAATTAAATATTGCAGGATGTTTTGTATAAAATACCTCCATGGTTGTATCCGTACCGTACCGTACCCGGCGTTCCCTCGGCTCACGAAATTGCAGCACGTTTTTACATCCCGTTTGAGTTTTAACGGCGTTATGTTCATGCTTAATAAATCTCAGTGCTGATGAAACTGTGCTTTTAAACGCAGGTTTGACTGAGAGTGCAGTTTTCTTCACATAAACATTAAATTAATTTCACATGCTGATCATTTCAGCTCCGTAATAATCCCATTTCCCTGTGTTTTGTGTTAAAGGCTGATCAGCTCACAGAAGAACAAATCGCAGGTAAGAAACCGTGTGATCCACTTTTCTTTAGCATTTCAATCTTCGTTCCCAGCACGAGAGCGCGCACACGCACACTCTCCCATCACGGAGTTTATTTTATATTTGTGTGTGTATGTGTTACCCATAATGCACTGTGAGCGTACATCAGGTTGAACAGCCTGTACAGATGTCTGTAGTGGAACTGGATTTCGAAAGTTGTGCTGCGTTTCCTGAAGATCCAGTTTTACAAAGTGTGAAAGAGAGAGGGGAGGGGAATCGTCTGTTATAAAAGGGAGAATGTTGTTTAGAAAAGAAAGACGAGGATAGAAAAATAAAAGGACAAAGTACGTAAGAGGAATAAAAAGCAAATGAGAATTAAAGGAAAAAAGATGAAAAAGGAATTGAAACTTGATGGAGACCGGGACTAAAGTCAGAAATGTGCGCTGGCTGTTACAAACCGGGACGTCTGATCACCGTCTCCTGTAGCTCCAGAAAATTCACAGAGTTATAAGTGATTGAAAAAAAAAAAAATCCTGTTTTTCATGGATCATTCCGGATCAGCGATCCTGATCAGCACCAAAAGTCCTAGCAACGTAACTCAGCCCAGACGTGTTCCGTATGTGAAATTTGGTGACGATTGGTTGAAAACTGCGCGAGAAATAGCGTCCTAAAAATGTTAGGATAATAATAAAAAGAATAAAATAGAAAGCTCCTGAGTGAGAGTAATAATAATTTGCGCTAGTGCAAATGAATAATTGATAGAAAATACAGGATGGATGGATGGATGGAGAGGAAGAAAAGTAGAATAGAATGAGCAACGAAAGAAGGAAAGTGAAAATAGGAAAAAAGTAAGCTGAAAAGAGGAGTCAAGTTCGAATAAAAGAAGGCGAAAAGCAAAAGAGTAAATAAATAAATGGATGTAGAGAGGAGAAATGTAGAGTAAGCCGGATAAAGAATAAGGGAAAGGTTATAAAGTGAGAGAAAGAAAGCAAGTAAACCAAATGAAGATGGCGCATATTAGACGCAACGAAGAAGAGAGAAATTCTGACTGACTGAAGAGAGGAAGAAAAGTGGAACCACACTCGAAGCGCGCAGACCTCCAGCAGGGACGAAGTCGACTCGCAGCTAGTTTATACGTCTGGATGAGTCGCACTCCAAGGCGATGTTTCGCAGCCCGATTTAATTGTTTCACATTAATCTATTGTGGATCTCGGAGAATTATTAGTACCTGTGATATGAAGTCGTCGTATTTCTACATTGTTTTTTTTCTTCTTTATTGAACTTTACTGCCATCTGCTGGATTTTATGATGTATGGCATCGTTGAGCGCAGACTTTCGTCGAAGCTAAATGCTGGACCTTCCTTGGCCCGTGTTACGCCTTTCCACCAAGTTTCATGGAAACCTGGTCAGTAGGTTTTGCGCAAACCTGTTTACAGACAAACGCTGAAACCAAAACCTCCTTGACGAAGGTAACAAATGAAGTGTGTTCTAGTTTATGAACGACATCACCTGATTGGAATCCACACTTCCCGCCATTCCTCAGTGTGTTTCAGGCTCGGATTAGATTCTGTTCTCTTTACCTTTGTTTAAACTGGAGTGTTTTTAAACTCCGCCCCCTGACTGTTTGTTTGTTTACAGAGTTTAAGGAGGCGTTCTCGCTGTTCGATAAGGACGGAGACGGCACCATCACGACTAAAGAGCTCGGAACGGTGATGCGCTCTCTGGGACAAAACCCCACCGAGGCTGAGCTGCAGGACATGATCAACGAGGTCGACGCTGACGGTGAGGGTTTAGTTTAAAAAAAAAAATAAAATAAAATCGACTATTTAACTTCTTCCACTCATTCATCAGCATGAGAGAGAGAGAGGTGGAGGGGAAAGGAAGTGAGAGAAAAGGAAAAAAACTGATGGATGGAAAAAGAAATGTAGAATGAAATGAAGGAAGGGAGGAGTGGAATGGAGGGAAAAAGAAAAAACTAAAGGTAAGAAAACGAGAACAAAAGGGATTTTTCCACGATCATTTCCAGGGGGGCCAGTAATACTGTTTGTTACAAATATATTTCTTGATGAGGGATTTGTTTTTCTCTGAATGCATTTATTTCAATTAAAGGTTGGGTTTTCTCATTTTTTTCCAGCGTGAGATGAAGCGACTTCACCAAAAGGTGGATTTGTTTTTCCCCGAAACACTTTTTACTGAGCTTTACAAAGGGTGCCAATAATTATGGAGGACACTGTATGTCAGATGATAATAAGGAAATGAGTGATTACATAACCCCCGCTGCGCTCTTCACGCATGGAGATGAGAACACCGCGAGCGGCAGGCGTTCGGAGGAAAGTGTAGTTCAGGTGTTAACGCGGGAGGCGTGGCCTAAAAAAGACACCTCGGTTTCACCGTGATGTCGGATTTGGGGAATCGATCCATGCCTGTCTGTTTCTGGTCTTATCTCTCTGCAAGAAAGGAAGGGGAAAAAAACAACTGATGAAAGAAAGGAGAAAAAGATAGAAAGAAGTGAGAAGGAGGGGAAGAAAATCGAAAGGAAAAAAAAGACAATTAAAAGCAAGACGGAGAATTAAAAGAAGAGACAGGACAGAAAGAAACAAAAAAGGAAAAATGTACACAACGAATGGAGAGAAGAAGAAATGTAGAATAAAATGAAGAAACAGAAATGAAGTCAGAAGGAGAGAAGTGTGTCTGCAGGAAACGGGTTCCGGTGCTGATCTCGGAGCTGGAACCCAGTGAGGAAACGAAATGTTTAAATTTGGTTGAATTCTTGTTGAAATCACTGCAGGGGTGTTTCTGATTAAATGTTGGGCGGAGCGGTGCAGGAGGGCGGAGCGGTGCAGTCCAGGACAAGCTCCTCTTTTCACCTCCAGGTCGTTGGATTTAAATAAGTTTGCAAAATGCAAAAATGAAGGTCACCTTTAACGGCGTCTCCACCCGAGAATTTCCCTGGAGGTGAAGGCGGAGCGTTTAACCGCTGGGACGTGAGCTTCTTTTACATCTCCACACCAACGCGGCTGCTCCGGAATGTCACGCGGGCCGCGTTCCAGATCCGCTTCAGCATCAGGGTGTCCCGTGTTCATGGGTTAAAGACGAGGAAAACGACACGGCTCCAAAAATCTCTAACTCACAGCCGCACTGGTTTTATTTTCTACAATTCGACGTCTATTTTTATTTCTAGTTTTGCTTCTAATTTCAGTCGTTTTTATTTTATTTATTCACGGCTCCTGCTGTTGATCTGCAGTAGGTGCTGTAATATTAATTACAAAGAAAGAAAGCAAAAGAAATGAGGAGCCAATAAAGAAAGAGAAATGAGGAAGAAAGAAAGAAAGAAAGAAAGAGAAATGAGAGAAAGAAAGAGAAATGAGGAAGAAAGAGAAATGAGAGAAAGAAAGAGAAATGAGGAACCAATGAAAGAAAGAGAAAGAAAGAAATGAGAAAAAAGAAAAAGAAATGAACTAAGAAAGAAAGAGAAATGAGAAAGAAAGAAAGAAAGAAATGAGGAACCAAGAAAGAAAGAGAAATGAGGAACCAAGAAAGAGAAATGAGGAAGAAAGAAAGATGAGGAACCAAGAAAGAAAGAGAAATGAGGAACCAATGAAAGAAAGAGAAATGAGGAAGGAAGGAAGAAAGAAAGAAAGAGAAATGAGGACCCGAGAAAGAAAGAAAGAAAGAAAGAACTGAGGACCCGACAAAGAAAGAAACACGAGGAACTGACAGAGAGAAATGAGAAACCAAGAAAGAAAGAGAAATGAGGAAGAAAGAAAGAAAGAAAGAAAGAGAAACAAGGAACCAAGAAAGAAAGAGAAATGAGAAAGAAAGAGAAACAAGGAGCCAAGAAAGAAAGAGAAATGAGGAACCAAGAAAGAAAGAGAAATGAGGAACCAAGAAAGAAAGAAAGAGAAATGAGGAACCAAGAAAGAAAGAAAGAAAAATGAGGAACCAAGAAAGAAAGAGAACTGAGGACCCGACAAAGAAAGAAACATGAGGAACTGACAAAGAGAAATGAGGAACCAAGAAAGAAAGTAAAAGAAATGAGCATTCAGAGAAAGGCAGAAAGAAATAAACAGAAAAGAATAAAACAAAGAGGTGAGAAAAGAAAAAAGGAGAAGAAGAAAATCAAAAGAAAAAAGACGACAAAATTAAAAGTGAGAAAGAATTAAAAGAAAAGAAGAGAAGAGACGGGACAGAAAGAACCAAAAAGGGAAAAGAATGAATGAAGAGGAGAAGAAATGTAGAATAAAATGAAGAAACAGAAATGAAGTGAGAGGGAGAGAAGTGAAGACGCACGTTTTTAGGAAACGTGTGAATATGAATTCCTGCAGTGGAAGCTCTGAACCTTCACAGTGAGTAGACGAGGTCATGATGAAGGGTGTGAATAAACGAAGACAGTGAGCTGTGAGTTTGGTGAAGAGTGAAAAATGGAAGTGTGGTGTCCAATAGTAACCATAACAATAATAACCAGACCGCTTCCAAATATAGACGGGGGGGCTCGGCTCGGCTCGGCTCGTTTACACTGATGGGATTTGGGACACGCCCTTATCCTTTAGAGTCTCGAACAATAATTCCATCCTCATGCTGGTTGATGAGCTCAGGGACGAAGGGCGACCTCAGTCTGAAAGCCCTGTTGGGAAGTAAATTAGGAGGCAAGAACACGAGGTTGATGTAACGTTAAGGTTCCAGAGCGCGTCTGGTTGGATTAACAGAAATCCGAGTCGCTGTGGTGGGATTTGAGTGTTGGAGTGAATATTATTGTACATTTCTGACTCTCAGGTAACGGAACAATCGACTTCCCCGAGTTCTTGACCATGATGGCCAGGAAGATGAAGGACACGGACAGTGAGGAGGAGATCCGTGAGGCCTTCCGGGTCTTCGATAAGGTTCGTTTGAACACATCACTGGTCATGTGACATGTCTCGAGCCAGGTTCTGTCCCAGGTGTGTGAAAGACACTCTTTCCCTCTCTCTAGGATGGAAACGGCTACATCAGTGCTGCGGAACTGCGCCACGTCATGACGAACCTCGGCGAGAAGCTCACAGACGAGGAAGTGGACGAGATGATCAGAGAAGCCGATATCGACGGAGACGGGCAGGTGAACTACGAAGGTACGGAACTTTTTCAGACTGGAGATGCTGTAAACAGGGCTCTAATCCCGATCTGCTAGATTGGATTGGATTCTGAGTTGGAGATTAGAATGAGCGGTGAAAGTTCATGGTAAACCTCAGGAGTTAGTGGGTAGGGTTTAACGGTGGTTACTGCGAATAATTTAGGATCAGAGATTAGTCTTGAAGGGGTTAAATATAAAAGTTCATGAATTCTACACTGCAGCCTCGCTATCGCGAACTCCTTGGGCGCGTCCAAATAACTCATTATACCGAAAAGTTCGTGATCCTGAAATGGAGCCACTCGTCACACCAAACACTCAGTCTTGCGTAAAACAATACCAACTGTGTTTCATTTATATTTATGCTTAATTCACGAAGTAAAGGAAATAAATTACACTCGCCGTTGTTTGCTGGCTGCATCTTCTTTCTTTTCAGCTCGTCGTGTTGATCGCAGTTAAAGACAAAGTCTGAGTTCTTTTACTTTAAAAGTTGAAGTAGAATTTTTCGGGATACTGTATTCTTTAGACAAATTCGTTGCTTTCTCACTGCTGCTCACGTACACGAACGAAGCACCATCAGGACTAATTACCATGCACCTGTTCCGGATTAGAGTGCCATCACAGTGCGCACTTATAAGGACTCTCGGTACTCAGCGTCTCACATTACCAAGCCTTTTGTACCACTGTGTTGATATTCTGGTGTCCGACTCTGAGTTTATTTTTATTTTATTTATTTATTTTTGGATTTTGCCCTTTGTCTCCGCCTTTGATATTGTGTCTGTGCTTCGCTTGAGCGTAACCTGTTTCTCGACTCTGATTCGGAGCTGTTTGCCAGCATGTTTTTTAAATAAAACTCTTCCAGCGATTGCATCCGTCTGTCGCCTGTGTTTTCTGACAGACAGACAGTTTCTTTTGAAGACTCCGACTCGTCGTTGTTATTAAAGGCGGAGCCACGATCTTGGTTTGTTAAATGCGAAAGTTCGTAGTGAGGGTTTGTTTCAGCACGGCTGCAGTATAAAGCCAGTTTGAAGTGTGATGTTTCCTGAATAAATGAAACACTCTTCCTGTCTTGATTAACGGTTTATTAATAAATTATTTAACGATTTAACATCACCAGAACCACACTGCCTGACCTTATTTATTTATTTATTTAATCCCCCTCCAGAATTTGTACAGATGATGACTGCGAAGTGAAGCTTCCCGCCATCTTGGAAGAAAAGTTTTATTTACCTCTTATGGGAAATAAATCTCCAGTTATTGAGAATTGTTTCTGTACAGAGAATGACTGAATGTTGAATTTAAAATCTCTTTCTTCTGTCCACACGGATATAAAATCCACAAATCTGCATGAAAACATTAGTGTTCCGTCCCTGCAGATCCCCCGTCTGTTATTCACAAACTCCAAGAATCACCCTCCAGCTCACGACACACACACACACACACACACCTGTAACACTCGGGCCATGTGTGATCTCTCCCCTTCTCTCCCTTTCTCTTCTTCCTGCATGCAGATTGAGAATGAACGTCATGTCGGACTTTTTGTACATCAAGACAAACAGCTATCGATATTAGGCATGTGTTGATATTAATATTTACACATCTTACAAGCATTACATCATATAGTTTAATTACGGTTGACCAAAAATTAACAGTATATTAATAACTGGGCATAAAGAAATCACAACCTTTTTAAAATTTAAAATCTGAGTGTGAGAAAAAGATCTTAATAATAAAAGTATTGTCTGTTAAGTACAGTTTTATTATTATTATTAGCACATGCCTAATAAATAAAAGCTGAGGGACTGTTATTGTATGGATGGAAATAAAAAATAAAATTGGTTAAAGTCTTAAACATTTGGCATGATTTGGTTTCAGTGCTTATTATTATTTTTTAAAGGTTATTTTTGTGTTAATTTTTGCTTGGATGGCCCTCGTCCACTGTGGAGGAGAACCGCATGCAGAACACTTTATTATTATTATTATTATTATTATTATTATTATTATTATTGAATCCATTTTCTTTGCTAAATTATTGTTGTTTACATCCATTCCAAGTTGTACATGCTACTCTTTTTTCCCCTCTTTTTTCAAATAAAAAAAACTCCATAAACAATGTGTGATTTGTTTATTTATAATTATTTATGGCTATTTTTTAATTAAAAAAGAAGAAACCTTTATTCGTCACATGTACACTTCATTAATAAAGAAAGCTGTCTGTCTCTGTTTAAAGCCTGTTTATCTGTATAACCAATCTCTCTCTCTCTCGCCATCCACTCATCCTAATATCCATCTGTCTACCTGCCCGTGTCTCTATCTTGTCTATCTACTTGTCTGTTTTTACCGGTCTCTCTCTTATTTCCCTGCACAGTTGTCTTTCCCCTTGTCTCTTAATAAAATAGAGCTGTCTGTCCAACTTTCTGTTCACCTGTCTGTCTATCCATCTAACTCTGTACTTCAACACGTCTCTTGGCCTGCCATCCATCAGTCTGTCTATCTACTTCTAACTAACCCATCTCTCTCTACCCTTCTGTCTGTCTGTCCCATTAATCTGTATTTCTAACCATCTGCCCATCCCATCCATTAATCTGTCTGTCTGCCCTTCTATCCCACTCTTTTCCTGAGTTTGCTTCCCTACGCACATATGTCTCCCCATCTACCTGTCTGTCTGTTTACCACTTGTTTATAGATCCGTCTCTCTCTCAGCATTAATATAAACAGCTGTCTGTTCATCGTTCTATCCATCAGCAGAGGGAAAGTAATAGAAAAAGGCAAAAATTCCAGTTTTCTTTAAAGATCGACTGACTTTCAGATTTTTCAAGTGTAGGTCATAAAAAGAATTTTCCCCGACACAGAGTTATTTTTGTTTAATGCCCGAAAGGGACTAAACTCAGTAAGGCCTGTGGTGGCCCCTGGAAGCTCTGCGGTTTTTAAACACCCGGAGACGCATTGTGAGCGGTCAGAGACATGTTGTAAATTAAATATCTTAAAGAAAATTGCCATATCAAATATATGCTTTAAAAGTAGGAACTTTCAAAACCGTTTTATTAGTCACTGAAAGTGATCTTGTCGGAGTTGCAGGTAACATAATTACAACTGATATATGGTTGTCTTTATGATCGTTGCATTGTTATATAATGCGTTACCACATGACACACTACAGTGTAGAACACTGACCACAAAACACCTTCTGCCAGTAAATTATTACTGTTTTAGCCTGCTCAGGACAGTCAGTGTCCAGATAAGACGGTGGATATCCCCAGGGACACTGAGGGACCGTCAGGGGCCACTTAATACACAACTCAATACTGAGAGAACTATAAACACAGACTACAGGAGCTGCGTGTCTGTAATACACAGTCAGTAAGTGCAATCTGAGCTCCTGAGTCGAACAGACTGAGAGAATGATACACCGATTGTGTGAGCTGCATGTGAACAAGTCCTATAATGAGTCTCAGTTCGCAAGACTCAAGGGATTTCAAGCAGATTTTCTTCAGAGCCGCTGCAAAAATCAAAGTGAAGCGCAGTTCCAAAACGGCACGTGTCCCATGTACATACACAGGGTATAGTGAGTACAGGGAGACCCTATTAATGAACACAAGCAGGAGCTGGACAGCCAATACCTGTGCGTATGCAGTAAGCCTGCTGCAGCATCTGATCATTTTGGCTTGTGAACCTGCGTTTTAATGATACCATAAACACATAAGGATGGCACACACCCTTTACATGGAGTCTACAGTGCAGTCTGGGAATACAGTAGGTTATTATGTTGATGCACGAAGTTCCCACGCCCTGTTAAAATCCAACAGGACTCGCCCAGCTCACTTTTCACTGCATTCATGTCATGAGCAAAAAAAAAACAACAACTAAGCTATAGGACCTACTATTACAGTAAATATAAATTTATACCATAAACGCTTCAGCTCAATCCCACATGATTCATTTTGTTTATTTTTTTAAACCAATTTCGGTCTTTTTTTCGGGTCTGTCAGTTGTGGTTAAAAACAGGGACATTTCTGGGAACCGCTCCAGCCGGGGACAGGCCACCAAAAACGGGGACTGTCCCCAGAAAACGGGGACGTCTGATCACCCTAGAGAACAAGCATTTATAGCTGCTGTAACATCAGCGAGAACAGGAACTCACTTGTTTCACAGGCGTTCCACAACCTTAAATGTAACTACAAACTGATAAAAAGTCAAACATGGTGGTGTTTAACAAATCCATAATTGTAACGGTTGGCCACGTGCTGTGGTGTAAGAGGAATAAAACACTTGGGGACATGCTGTAATGGGAAAATAATCCACACCAGGGTCATAACAGTAACTGCACATCATCCTACTCAGTACTGCAGAACAGCGCCACACAGTGGACTGTTCCTGACTCCAAACACATTGATGCTTATACCCCACTGGTCTATTAGACACATCTTTATCTGGTAGATCTATAAATACTTTTAAGGAAAAGATCGAAGTGTGTAGTTTGTGATCATGAAGAGGCAGTAACAGGAAGTCATTGTGTGTGTGTGAAACAGAGAGAGTTGTTTCCACAGAAAAATGTGTCTGTGAAATGTGATTTTTCATGGAGATATTCAGACGAGGGTGGCACAGTGGTGTAGTGGTTAGCGCTGTTGCTTCACAGCAAGAAGGTCCGGGTTCGAGCCCCGTGGCCGGCGAGGGCCTTTCTGTGTGGAGTTTGCATGTTCTCCC
>JANZLB010000022.1:1800289-1811181 GCA_026167865.1 Notarius quadriscutis
CTTCAGATGGGTTAAATGCAGAGGATAAATTTCACTGTGCTTGAAGTGTGCATGTGACGAATAAAGGTTCTTAATCTAAATGTAGTCAGATTTGTGCTAAATGACTTGTGCGAAAAGACTCTTGTGCTAAATGACCGTAATTAAACACACATTGCTTAAGTACCGTGTGTGATCTAGGAGAGGGATATTTGTGGAAAATTGTTTCAGATTTCCATCACATCAGCTTCATATCTTCAGAGCAAAATTTTTAAAGAAAGTAAGCATCGTACACCAAACATATCTTGGCTGATCGAGTCAATTTTAGGTGAATTTGATTTTAAATTATATTATTTTAGCTAAACATTTACACACATCCAGACTCAGCAGCCTGAGATAATATCCACAGTTATACAACTCTGTGATAACATTCTTCACTTCCATGAATCATAATTCATTTAAATGATTCACAGTTCATTTCATATGACTCATAATTCATTCATCTCTGTTCAGGAGTTGTCTGAGAAGTGAGACACGTTCTCCTTTTAGAAGGTCACGGAGTGTGTGAGTTGGCGTGACGTGACTGGTTTCTCTCGGCAGATTGTGTATGTGGTGCTGTGGTGTGCCGTGTACTCCAGTCTGCACCTTTACCTCAATGAGAACATCATGAACCTCTGGGTTCTTTGTCTGTGTGTGAGCCTCATCGTTGTCATCATCACCGCCGCCATCATCCTCGTTTTCCACTACAGCAACAAAGAGGCAGGAAAACACTTCCTCTCACATTCCTGTCCCAACCTCAAGAAAGCAAATTTACTCCCAGACAGTTCACAAGCTTAATTATTGTTTTTAAAAATGTTTACATGTGTTGTTTGAATAATCAATCAATCAATCAATCAGTAAGTGAATGTAAGACCAATGACAACGTATTCCAGTCATGTGCATTGTATAGTCATACATACACAAATCATCCCATAATTACACTAAACGCAAGTAATATCAATTGAAATGCTATAAATTTCCACTCAGCTCTCATTAACAAGGTGCAGTTTGTAATATTTAAATGTTTTTCAGCCTATATTAATAATATATTTTCAAATATAACTTAGAACATCTACTCATCTAAACAATACTCCCTTGCAAATAATTTTTGCATGCACTCTTCATAAAGCCTTCTTAAATGAAAATAAATAAATAAACACATTTCTGGCCCGGAAATTAGCTCGACATTTCATTAAATTAAAAAGCAACTCACGTGTACGTCCGTCATACAAAGTTTCATCAATCAGTCGGGATCAGCCGCAATAAAAGAAATGCTTGTCAATGTTTTTATATTACAGTTGTTATTGACAGGCACAAGACACATGAGGACTCCAAAGATTACACACAGCTCCTTTAAAAACAGAGTTTGAGACATGAAAAGTCATGTTTTGGTAAATATTTAGTCTGTCACATATGCTTTATGTTGTTACAAGCATTGAAATATACAGATCCAGTATTTTACAGCTGGCGAACAAAATCTTTTCTGTAAAAGGTTCATGTACGTGCAGGATTTCATTCCATACTTAGGCCAAGATCACCTGATTGGACAGATGGAGTCAGACGCAGCTTGTAAAGCAGTTCTTTAGCAGTGAACCTGAAAGCACTGATTTAAGATCACTGTTGTGTTTCTTGGCACAGATCAACGTGAATACTGACGTGCGTCTGGTGCAAGTGAACGAGCGGCTCATTGGGCACGGTCTGCTCCTGGGAGTAGCGGACTGGATTGAGAAGTGCACTGGGAAAATGCAGGTAACGTGAGAGGAAACCTATAAAGTAAATTGTCAGTGTTTTATCTACGTGCTCTATGGTGTGGGTTTTGTTTCATAAATTGAAGTTAGGGATCTGTCAGGAAGGGCGTGTCTGTATTTTATGATACATTACCTGATTAGATATTCAGTAAATCCAGAAATTTATCTTGACCAAGTCAAACAAACTGTGAAGGTCCAGTTACATACTGTAAAAATGTTCAGAAAGATCTGGATAAGCAACTTACATTACTTAAAGGTGACAACATATTTAAACATTATCAAATAGTTTAAGGATATAAATAAGACTTAAAATAAGTTTTTAAGTGGTTTTAGTATAAATATGGAGGTGATTATAGGAAATCATGTGCACTGATTTGTTGAGAAATTCAGACTCTCAACAATTCCTCAATAATCACCTTGAGTGACTCGGCAAAACGGCGGCCAATTGCTTCGTAATCGTAAGTGAGGAAGAATTAGAAATGATGAAAGAAAATGCTGTTCCTAAAAGCACTAAAGATGCTACGAAGTTTGTTCTAAAACTATTCAACGGTAAGGTGGAATTGTGATTTATTTTATCGATATCAAAACAAAGTATTTTACGTGAGTCGGTGTAGATAAGTGACAAGTCTGCGCTGCGCTGTTATTACATTTGCATGCTGCTTTTGAAATTTGAAACAAATTATTTTTTCATACAACTTTTTTTTAAATAGTCACTGGTGTGTTTATAGAAAAACAATTATTCACCTCAAGCTCAGTGAATATTAGTGAAAAATAACCAAGACAAAGTCGAGGTAAATAATTATTCAGTGAATAATTATTCATTAATTTTTATTGCTTCACATTGGTGATAAATTTGACTTCATTAGGTTTTGGTTTGGTTGTTGTTGTTTACAGTAGCTAATTATCATTGGATAATTTATTGGCAAAAGTCCAGATTTTTATTATTATTTTATCATCTATCTTTTTATACAAATAACCTGACCGTAATCTTTCTAATAAATTCTTGACCAAATTATCTTCCATCTCAAGTCATTACCAGGATAATTTTTCCATCCTCCAACTCCTCAAAACAAACCTGCAATATCACACTTATCCCAGATGGAGGCGCTAGTTGTCCATATTGCTTCTGATAAGCTGTATACAGGTTATGAATGTGTCCCTGGGCATGATTTATAGCTGGTTTAAAGTATTAATATTCCTTATCTTGTAAATGTGAATGTTTACTGTGTATGTTTACCCTCTAATTGGCATTTATGTTAAGTCATATCAATTCAGGCAAGAGGTTAAATTAAATCAATGCATTAAACACAAGATGTGATCCATACATTACATTTCAGGCACATCATTCAGCCCCAGGCGTCTCGTGCATTTTAATACCCACTCATCATAAAGCAAATCCAAACATCACAGCCTACAGGCCAACCGCAAATGGCACCAATAAACAAATAAATAAAGAGAACGGGGAGCCTTTCTGCTTAGTTGGTGTTATGAGGCTATCAGCTTGTTTGTGAAATTGTGCTGTCATTGGCGTACACAAGTGTCAATAGCATTAAATCACTCGAGTAATTCTAAACCCCGGGGTCCTCGGAGCCTCTAAACAAGGTAGAAAACCAAAGCAGGGATTTCCATGACAACAGCCTTGTTCTTATTTAAAGGTGCAGAGCTTTGAGGGTTCGGTTGTTGCTCCCAATGGAGTCTGAAGTAGACTAAAGGCCAGATTAGATGAATTGATGCATTTAATACAAAACAAGCAGCACTTGAAATCCCTATGTGATCCTGTTCAATCCTTTCAACACACAACAGATGAACAGACATCAGGTCCTGTTTGTGTGTGACGCTCCTGAATAAGGGCTGTAGACCAATGCACAAAGACACAAGCGTGCTGGTTTCATTCATTTCACTTTATGTAACTACTTGTATGATATTTATTACAAGGATTTTTCTCTGCATGCCTCTGGACACACTGAATTGTTGAGCTTTATATTTTCTCTGCAGTTGGCAAAACCTGATCCAGCTGAACAGCAAGAAGTTGATTCAGCTGTATTGGAATAAACATCACACTGTTCATGGCAGTGTGCCATTTGCACTGAAACTGAGTTCTTTTGATCAGCTGCAAAACATTGTTTAAATCTAGAGCTCACAAACTTTCAGGAATTATGTGGAGGAAATGGGAGAAGCCATGGCCTAACGGTTAAGAAGAAGCTTTTATTTGTCACATGCACACTCAAACACAGTGAAATTCATTCTCTGCATTTAACCCATCTGAAGCGGCGAACACACGCACACACACCCAGAGCAGTGAGAAGCAGTCTTGGGACCAAAAGGTTGCTGGTTCAATTCCCTGGACCAGCCCTTGAGCAAGGCATCTAACCCCAGGCTGCTTTGGGTATGTTGGACATTGCTTTGGATAATCCTTCCTTGGTTGTCCATCGTTTTCGAGAATGACGCTTTGTCTTTGCACAATTCATCCGTTGCAGACTCTCATGTGGCTGTGGACTCCAATTCTTTAGCAGCATGAACATTCACAGCGTGGACAAGTGAACTGGTGCACTGACTCAGCTGGTGCGGCAGCAGCAGCCTTCTGTCGTGCTTGAGCATCAGCAAGGCTTGTTCGCTGGGCTTTCTCAAAGCTGTCGTAGGCTTGTCTTGTCAGTGCACACCAACCAACTCTGTCTTGTGCACACTGCTCCAGCTGCTTTGGAGTGATCTTGGCATGGGCGATGTTGGCCTTCACACAGTCCTTGAATCGCTTGCAAGGCCTGCCTCGGTTTCGCTTGCCAGTGGAGAGATTGCCGTACAGCAGCTGCTTTGGCATCCGTGAATCATCCATGCGGATGATGTGGCAGGTCCATCGAAGCTGGTTTTTCAGGATCATGGCTTCAATGCTTGTGGTCTCTGATCTATCCAGGACCTCCAGGTTTGTGACCTTGTCCTGCCATCGGATGCCAAGAATTGACCGCAGGCTACACATGTGGAAGTGTTCCAGCAGTTTCAGGTGCCTTCCGTATAGTGTCCATGTCTCACTTCCATATAGAAGACTGGAGAGGACAACAGCATTGTACACCTTGAGTTTCGTGGACTGCCTGATGTTGTGCTGGTTCAACACACTTGAGCGCAGGCGACCTAGTGCTTTTTTTTTGTTACATCAGAAAAACCTATCATTTTAATGGGATGTGTACACTTTTTATATCCACTGTAAAGTTCCAGCTTCACCTCTGACTGTTACAAAGCGCTGACACTGGAGACTCCTTCCAGAAATGGGACAGAAACACATTTTGTCCTTATAGAAAACTCTACCATATCAACAATTACACACATTACATGGAGCATCTGTATAGCAAAGCGAGAGAACAGTCACCTTATCCTGCCTCGAATGCAGGCCTAGAGGGTGCCAAACCTGCACCCTGACTACAACACCAAAGAGCCAGGCTCGCTGGTATGGCAGTCAGAGCACATACTCAACTATAGTGACGGGTACTCCGTCACAATCTGCTGTACGAGTCCCTGTGAATGAACTGTTACTATAGAAGCAATAACGTATTAAAACGAGCCAATTACTATAAACCTCTGATCTGCAGCTGCATTAAAATTGTGTATATTAAATCTGATATTATCAACATCAGCATAAAGAAACAATAGTTGGGAGACTAACAATATAATAATTAACATACTCTGCTCAAACTTTTTTTCATCTAAGAAGCGAGTTGAAGCGGTTCATCACCGTCTCAATGCCGTATTGTGTCATGTCTAAAGGACGGCCTTGTTCTCATTGTGTGTGGCGGCTTAGATGAACCAGCAGCACCACCAACCTCCAGCCTCCACCTCTTTACTCTACTGACTGCCAGAATAAAAGCAGAACTGGTGGAAAGCTGAAATAACACACGTCCGTCCCCATAACGCTCATGAAAACCATGTTACTGATTCAGAGTGTAATATTTAGCTAAATTAATAAAAAAAAAAATCCAAGACTCCTAATAAAAATTCCACTCAATATAAACAAGCAGGAATGTGTTATGTACATACAGCTGTACAATAAAAGAAGAAGTGAGGAAGGAGAGACAGAAAGAAAGAAAAATACAAAAACAAGCAAGAAAAGAATGAAAAACTTGCTGGGGTGCCAATAGTTCTGACATGCTGATTTTATTTAAAAAAAAAAGTAAATTAAGGTTAGATCACTCATATTTTCAGTGTGAGATTAAGCTCAGTAACAACAAAGTTGTTTTTATTTTAAAACTCATCTTCAACGAGGTACCAACAATTTTGAAAATATGGCAGAACACCCTGCAATGCAGCCAATCCTGTACTATGAAATAAGACAAAAAGTTTAAATTTTGCCCAATATTAAATATTTATTCAAGTGTTAAATAGAAAAATGTAATACTCGACTGAAATATAATAATTTTAGCATATTATACACAAATATTGAGGAACAAATATGTAATAAATACAAGTAGAAACTTTAGTGCATGAAATTAAGGCTCTCGGATAAGTTTCACAATTTATCTAAAAATAAAATGCTGACCACTGAATAAATAACAGTACTATAAATATAAATAATTCAGTACATCAGTATTTCAGTGGAATGTTATAAAACAACTAAAACATATATATTTGGTCCATGAGGAGATTAAAGAAAAGTAAAACACATTCTTAAAGACGCATAAAAGAGGAAAGGGTTTAGACTTGTACAGTGCTGTGAGTGCTGCTGCAGGAGGAACATCAGCGTGGAGAAATCAGTGCTAGAACTGGGGAATGTTCTCAGGTTTGGGAGGAACCCCGGCGTCGAGATTCTCGGGTTTGGGAGGAGCCTCAGTGTCGAGGTTCTCGTATCCAGGACGAGACCCGGCATCTAGGTTCTCGAGTTCGGGAGGAGCCCCGGCGTCGAGGTTCTCGAGTTCGGGAGGAGCCCCGGCGTCGAGGTTCTCGGGTTCAGGACGAGACCCGGCGTCGAGGTTCTCAGGGTCATCAACTTTAGTCTTGTCGAAGTTGTACTTCTGGATCGCCTCCTTTTGTTTCTCCTCAAAACTTGACTCAACCTCCTCTGAGTCAGGACAATCCTTCACTTCATTCTCCTTCTGGGAGAAAGAGACAGAACAGATAAAGAACCCTGCATGAATGTGGAAAAGGTCTTTAGAGAAAGAATGAAAAGAGAAATGAATGGAAAAAATACAGACATGAAGAAAGAAAGACATGATTGGTATACACATAAAAGTTCTACCTGTTTGTTGGTTCTGTTGTACTCGTCAATGGCGTACTGATATTTGGCTGACGTGATGCCGAACAACGAGGCCATTCTCTCACCCACATAATCACATGCTGCGATCACAATCACAGAAACACATCAGTATGTTAAAAATTAATGATCCAGAGACTTTATAGTTTCACACCTTTTCTATAAAATCTCACCACCAGGTGGCGCACTGTGGGAGAAAACAAACATTACTCCCTGTCTCTGCATGATGCAAAGAGCTCAGGCCAAGAAACTGGAAAACTATCAGAGTTCTTGACTCTTCTTAAACAAGAGTGCTCCGAGAGCACAATATCCCCCGCTGGCAACTCAGCCATAACTCTGGTAAAATATGACTGAATTGAACAAAATTGCAATATGCGTATTAACGACATATCACAAAGAATCTTGTCAAGTTTTGTGAAAATTGTGACAGCAGTTGGTTTCAGAAGGTGAGTACCCTTCCCGGGACGGACAGACAGGCAAACATCGGCACAACATAATCCCCCTTTGGGCCTTTCAGCCAGCGGGGAATAAAAAGAAAGGCAGGAAAGAAAGAATGAATGTTCTTTCTGGTTAAAAAAAAAAAAAACCCAGACCTTTTCAGGACTTTTTACAGGATGATAATTCCTGGGAGAGGGAAAAAAAGACCCACAAAAAAGACAAACTGTAAAAGGTTAATTAAGTGCGAGCCCTAAACGCGGGCAGTGGTGGCTCAGTGGGTCAAGGCTCTGGGTTACTGATTGGAAGGTCAGGGATTTGATACCCAGCACCTCCAAGCTGCCACTGTTGGGCCCTTAATCCTCTCTGCTCAAAGAGATGTAAGAAGAAGGTGCTTTCAGACTAGAGGAACTTCCACCATAGCTCTTAGAACTGTTGGAGGACATTCCCTCTTTTTTTGTGTGCCCAAACTGCGGACGATCCCTCGTTCATAGAACGCTGTTTTGAGGGACTTTTTTGTCTCTTACATCAGGGTCGGTTCTCTCCCAGAACAAGAGGAACCAGGAATGATGCAAGTGCGTGTTGATTGTTTGAACACAAGCCAATGCAGCACCAGCAACCGCCATTTTTTAAAATCTGTGTAAAACGTTATCAGTGTAAACAACAGCTCTTAATATTAGAGTTTAAAAAATGCTAGAAAAAAAAAAAATCACATGGACGAATGGACCGACAGTGAAGCCCAGGCTTTATTGAGCGCATGTCCAGTGAAAGAAATCCAGTCGAAGTGAAATATAAAAATTCCCTGCTAACATCACACTACCAAGCCGGCTTACGTCACTTCAGCGGTCCTACTGGTGGTGCGAATGCAAAGAGGGAAAAAAAAAAGCTCTTGAAGGTATGTAGTTCTCCGGGAAGATCCCCAGGGGGTAGTTCCTCTCAATAAGACCCTAAAACTGTTTAGTCTGAAAGCTCCTCATGTGTGTACCTGATACAGTGTTTGAAGCTGCTCTCCACATCTGAAACCAGACGTACGGACCCCATGTCAGCTTGGACTGCAAATATAGGGGTGGGGGGGACGGGGGAGGACACACACCACCACAGTTTTAATCTGCTGATTTTCAAAAAAAGAAAAAAAAAAAATCTTCAACTTCTCTTACTGTTGCTCAGGCTCAATGCATAGGAATGTTTTTATTTCAAACAAACAGTCTCATGATATTACAGAATGGGAACGTGATGAAGGCGTGATGGGAATTTTAACTCTTTTCCGTGAGTCAGATCATTTGATTCAAGGGTATCCGGTGGTTTAGCCCCATGTTTAAATGTGAATAAAGTTGATCAAATGTGTCTATGATGGATCATTCTAGATTTAAAGAGAATAGAGCTTTTTTTAACAGGAAGTTTGAACTTGAAGTTTTTGACTGGATTTTTCATTTGACTTCTGTAAACTAACAAAGTTATATTGCCTTTCAGATTTTTCAAGTGTAGGTCATAAAAAATGTTTTTTCCAACACCCAATTATTTTTGTTTAGTGACCAAAAACTACTAAATTCGAATCACAGACTTCCAATTTTATTAGTTTTTTTTAAAATAGAACAATTAATGAATTTATCTCCACATGGCCCGAAATTCTCTGCTATTTTTTCCTGCTTCACCATGACCCAATTCAAGATACTACATCATGCATCACATAGTGGGCTTTCCCAGTTAGCACAAGGCATTGCGGGATACAAATTTGAAACAGGAGAGAAAAATGGAGGACGCGAGTGTGCAAATGAAACATGAAAGACCAACTACAGTTACAGAAAGCGAGAAGAAAAGACATTATGTTGCGAAGGAACAGAAACTCAGAACCAAACTAATAAATATCGGCAGTCAGTGAGCACCAAGGTGTGATCAGCTGTTCGTTTAGCAATGGAATGATGTAACTGTCAGTGCACGGTCAAAGGTAAACCTTTAGATGGCAATAATGCAACACTGGATGCCAGCTGCAGTAAAACCCAAAAGAAGAAGGAAAAGAAGAAGCAAGTATGCACACACAGACTTCCTCTGTCTGCTTGACTGTGTGAAGCGAGTGATTTCATGCACATTATTTGATAGGGAATCCCCTCAAATTAAATAACTTTCCAGCCACAGAATGGCCTGTTTTTGTTTGTTTGTTTTTTCCTTTCTTTTTTGAGATATTACAGAAATAAACATTTATCACAATGACCAAATTTCAGAAGGAACTAAATTTCACCGATTTTATGAAATCGAAAGGTGGTCTAGCTTTAATAACCAACAATAATTATTTACCCACATTTCTAAAGTTTGGAATAACATGAACTAAGATGTCCCTTTTATTCAACATGAAAAAAGCTAATATCAAGTAGTCCTTTTCTTAATAAACTTTTATGAACATTTACCTCTCCCTACATTTGCTTGTCTTTTGTTTAGCGTTCAGCAGTCTGTAAAAAGAGAGCTCCGATTTCTTGTTTAATCTATTTGTACAGTCAATCACGCAGCAGCTCTTTTAGATCTGCGTTTTTACAGATTTAGAGCTGTATTACTTCTACCTCGGATGAAGTCACATGTATTTCTGCTATAGTACATTATTTTTCCCTCTACCATCTCACTCACTTCTTCCAGCTTGTCCCACTTGCGCATGTGAAGTCGCTGCTATCTGGACCCTATTGATCTGTATGTCATATTAATTGGAGCGTAGTTTTACACCAGATGTCCTTCCTGCTACAACCCTCCCATTTCCAGGCTTGGGAAACATGGACAATTTAGAATAACCAGTTAACCTAACTGCATGTCTTTGGACTGTGGGGGAAACCAGAGCACCCAGAGGAAGCCCATGCAGACACGGGGAGAACATGCAAACTCCACACAGAAAGGCTCTCGCTGGGCGCTGGGTTCGAACCTGGAACCTTCTTGCTGTGAGGCGACCGTGCTAACCACTACACCACCGTGCCGCCAATATTTTTAGTTGTAGGTATTGTCGTTAAAACTGTACGGATGTGCCAGAAGCCAAATCATGCATGCAGGGCATTCTCAGTCAAAAGAGACTAATGATCCAAAAGTGGAGTGTGGTCAGTCAACACAAGAACTTATTGCCATGTTTGTGTACAGCAAAGAAGCAGATTATTAAAACCAAGACATACACGCAAAAGAAGTGGATATAGAAACCATTCAATGGGATAGAGCCTTACATGCCAACAAAGGATATTTCCTATGAAAGAAAAATGTATGAGCCAAGTTTGACATTAATAGAATAAATTTTGATCCTGTTGTGGCCGTAACTAAAGACAATAGTTATGCATACTATTAATTAACTTAAAGGAGATGCACAGAATCTTTATTTTTAAATACATTTCTGAGTGGATAGTATCTCAATCCTTGAGACTTGTATGCTGCATAAATGGGAATAAAAAAATATATTTTTAAGAGTTAAAATTGACCACAAAGTTGGCATTCGAGCT
>JANZLB010000022.1:2003330-2013934 GCA_026167865.1 Notarius quadriscutis
CTTTGACATATGGACTGATATATTACAGAGCATATTTCAAACACTCATAACTTGCTATAGCAGTGACAAAATAGCGACCAAACATGCATTCTGATATTTAATAAAATGAGAATTGATAAATTTGCCTTCAGTTCTCTTTTAACAGGATGGAGACTCTGCTTGGGGACTGTCTGTTTATTGCTGTTAAGAGCAGGAATTAACTTGTTTCACAGATGCTAAATGTATCAGTAAAGTGTTTTTAAAAAAAAAAAGTGTTAAAGTATCGGTAAAGGTTCTAGTTGTTGGCTGGTTGTTTGAACTATAGCAGTGGTTCTGAAACTGGGGACACTTTGTGAGTGGGGTGTATGGTCACAGACTGCTCAGTGGCAAATGCAAGGGGCTGGTTTACAGTTGCTCCAACAAATAACGAATGTCTTCAGTCCAGCCAATGAAAAGTTATTTGAAATTTCAGCAAAGGACTTTTATAGACGCCTCAAGTACATAAGAGATCAGACATCGGAAACACACCACTGTGCAATAAAGTCAAGCTCGTACTACTGCAGCTTTCATATTCATACTTGCAGCTTTAAAAAAAAAAATGCTAGTCTGTGCTTCAACAGGCAGTTCAGATCATAAGTTACATTAAGTCACGTCCATTGAACTCACAATTGTTCGGGGTCCTCTGTCAGGAAATGGGTTCTGGGCATGAACAGCTGCTCTTGCACAGGTTTGCTGGCTTTCCAGAGGGAGAGTGTTGCAGCGCTGGTATGAGCTGCGAGAAGAGGTGAAGTTGTTCTTGACCGAAAGCAATTCAGAACTGGCCAAGCACCTCCATGATTCCTTGTGGCTAGCTTCCTTGTCATATTTGGTCAACATATTTGACAGACTGAATCGTTTGAATCTGTCTTTGCAAGGCTGAGATTACATTGTGTTGGTCCCTGCTGACAGTGTGGATGCGTTCATCCAGAAATTTGTCCTCTGGCATGACCGCATAATTGTTGGAAATTGTGGCATGTTCCCCAGCCTCGCAGACTTCATCACTGAGGCACACAGCAGTGATTTCTCCTCTATTTTTCAATGAGCTGCAGATCACCTGTCTGGGCTTAAGCAGCAGTTAGTTTCTTATTTCAAGGAGGACTGCTGGTCATTTTCATGGGTTCGGGACCCATTTGTTTGCACCGCAAACGATTTGTCACTGCAAATGCAAGAGCAGCTTATTGAGCTAAAGAGTGACTGCAGGCTGAAGCACCTTTTTGCACCTGTTCTCTTACATCCTTCTGGGTAACACTGATGCAGGAGTCCCCTGCAACCTTTATGACGCTGCCTGAAAAATTCTCCTACCTTTTGTCAACGTATTTATGCGACAGGGCAAAATTAAACATTTTCAGTCTCTGACTGTTGTCTAATATTGTAATACACAAAAAAGCCCAATAATGAGTAATAGCTTGTCTATCTTTTTGGGGGGCAGATCGCACATGTTTGAGAACCCCTGAACTATCACTGTTATTAGTGATGCTGCATTGTCGTATCCACACCTTGACAAATTAAGATATGCTGCAGTGTTTGAAGAAATGGAGATGTACGAGAGTAGCTAAAGATGCCGATGTTTCTCTTGATGTTAAAATATTTATCATGCTGTTGAACTTGTTCATCCTGCTGAAAGGTGACTAACTTCCTGTATCACAGCTCTGACTCACTGCTATCTCTTGGTGTCTATCACCTCTGCCCATATTAGGACTTCTGCTTATCAGCACCTGCCTCCTCATTGGTTCCTTACAGAGGACTTGCTCAACTGTTCTCCACCCCCATCACGCTCACTCGCTCTTCCCTCTCCCCAGCTACTCCTGCTCTCACGCGAGCTTTTGAGTCGTGTCTATCTTCCTCTTTTCTCACACGGGTTGTTTTTGGTGCTGTAGTGAAACCTTGTGCCAGTTCCTTCCATCATGTTCTGGACTGTTTCATTCTATGATTCCAAAAGACTAATACAGTAAATTAAGAACATATTCAAGACAGGACAATGATGTCCATCCAAATGTAGTTTGTTTGACTCACTTTTATCTTTGGATAAAATGCTAAGTGGGCATGTAAATTTCACTACTTTTTTTTTTTTTTTTTTTAAGTAACTGTGGGTTCAGATGTTGGTGTAATGGATGCATCTGATGACTTGAATCAGAAGTTTTTCCACCCAGAATGTGACCATTATACTCAGCAGGTGAGGCACGCAAAGCTAAAAATATCTGAGGTTTAGACCTGAACAGCGGAGATGTTGGTTGATATGTGGATGGTGCGTAAGCAGAAAATTGAAGAGAAAAATTTGATGTGACTGATCTGTCTCACATGAAGTTACCATGTGAGCATCTGATCTTATCTCGAAGTTCCGTAACGGTCTTTGAGTGAAGATCTGACTCATATCCCCCACCCTGTATTCACACCCTTGTGCTGATAAATTAGTGGTTCTGATTGGTGATGTCAGGAAGTGTTTAACATTTATGGAAGGAGTCTCCAGTGTCAGTTTTGACCTCTTCAGGACTTCTATTTAAAAAAAAAAAAAAATGCAATGACAAGTGAGAACCTGGCTCATGGGTATTAAATGTAACTATAAATAAATAAAAAGTTATCTTGTGATGGTTTAAGTAATGCAAGATTTATGTCAGTGCTCTTCTGTAAGAGGAGTAACACCTCCAGACATGCTGTTATAGGAAAATAAACAGCGCCAAGGTGATGGTAATGCTGCTTCATGACACCACCTTATCACTGATTAATTTACTGTAACGTCACAACACGCACAGGGTTTATTCAATTCTGTAGCCAGCATGCAGGAATGTTTCTCTGAGCAATAAAAAGGCCGGTGTATGATCGTCGTAAAGGCTACTTCCTGTTGTGTAAAGAAAAAGGAAGCGGTGTCTATAGCTGTGAACACACAGCGATGTTTTAAGTTAAACGCAGAGCCCAGTCTGTATACTGAGAAGAGCGAGAATATTCTGATGTGTCCAGATACTGTAGTTGTTCACTTGTCTGACTCTAAACATGGCTGTTGGTCTCCTCCTACAGTAAGGACATGTCAAAGCAACTTGTTGATATCCATGAGCTCTGATTGCTTGAAGCTAGTCAGTGGAATAAAGGGGCATGTGTTGGTGTGGATGATCAAGGTAGAAGCTGTTTCCTGTATAGCACTGACCTGGTTGGAGATTATTTTTATTAATAAACCAATCAGATGTCAGTGTTGTGATGAGTTTTCTGGATGAAATTCACTCTGTGAGCTGCTCCTTCGGGATCTTAAGTGTTCTTCATGCACAAGCGTGAAGAGCTGATCAGTTTAAGTGCATGAAGAGATGGGTTAATGACTTTCACGCCGATTCCCAGAGAAGAGAACTTTCTCACCACAATCCTTTGCTTCTGATGAAGCGCATCACATTTGTGACCTCAGCAGGTCACTGCGATGAATTTTCTTTCTCTGCTTGTTTACTTGTGTTGAGCGACTACAAATAAGACGAACACCTGAGATGTCATGAAATTGGCTCATTCTTGGCTAATGAGCAGGAAGTTGAACCCGGTGGAAATGTTCAAAATGGTGTCATGCTTCATTCTCTTACAAAATCAGATGACCTTAAAAGTGGTCAGTGTCCAGCTCAGAACTGTGTAGTCATTGTACTGGAAGTCATGAGCTGAATCAGTGCAGCTTCTTCTCACCCTGCTGGTTCTGTCGGGCTGCTGCTGTTTCTTGTGTTCACTGAGCGAGCGGTCTGCGTGCCACTCAATCCCCATCCTCTCGCCTGTTGCTATGGCGAACAGACCAGAGAGACCAATCTAATAGTGGAGATGTGATTTAACTCGCAGTCTGAGTTACATCCACACGCGCTTCAGAGTTTCAGGTTTATTGCTGCTGTAAAATAATTAGGGGGAGGTGTGGAGCCTTGTTCGTTAAGCTGAAGACTAACTTTCTGCTTAATTCACTTCACTTCAGTTTCACGGCTTTACTGGCACCCCAAAGCTTTTGCATCGGTCATATTTTATGCGTTTTAATCTCAACTTCAGATTTCTTCCTTTAACCTCACAGTGCACAAGGGTTTAAATTAACTGTACACTACTTCTGCAGGTTTCAGGGAACTTATTCATGTAATGTATGTATTAGGAACAATAATGGATCATTGATTTAAGTGTATGATTTTGCGTTTATATAAAAAAAAAAAGGGGGGTTCATGTAGCTGGGGAAAAAAGTAAATGAGTTGATACTCCAGACATCCTGATCATCTTGAGAGACTTGTTTGCCCACATTCTCTCTGGTTTTATTAGGATTAAAAGTATTGGCCTCATCATTTGGTTTTCTCGTTACCCCTGGGGAACACCCTTGGTGCAAATTCAAAGAACAAAAATGCTCAGAGAAGTGATTCGCTGAAGGGGACAGGATGTAGAGCTGAGTCTCTTTGACTTGTTTATTGGGGGGCTGATAACCAAGAGCCCTGCTTTCTTATTTGCTTAAAGAAAAACAGGAGATGCTAATGGTTTCATTGCTTTCTTGGTGCATATCTGGGGGGGAGTGGCTATTTTACACCAACATGCACAAGTGTTTTTGTGGGTTTGTGTCCTGTCGTCCCCTGCCTGCTATAAATTTCTTGTTAACATTATTTGGAGCCACTGCACCATCAATTCATGTTGTAATAAGAAACATGACCAAGCCTCCTTTTCTTTTGTTTGAGTAGTGGATTGGTCGCGTAGCTGAAATAAAGACAAAGCTGAGGGTTTCTGTGGTGTCTGTAGTGAAGTGCCGAGCGGCGCAGTCTGCGGTTGGAGCTGCGGAGGATGATGTCTTCCTGTGTGCAGCAGTATGATAGATGGAGGTTGAGCCACCCACACTACAACAAGAGCACCCTCGACCATATCTCCCCCCCCTCCCTACACACGCATCTCACAGTATACTGGTCACAGTGTAGACACCACGTGTTTACAAAACCGTGCATGTACAAAAACGGATTTCTGTCAGGCAGCGTTTGCTATGCACCAACCAGGCTAGAGAGGAGATTGTTGAGATGGATAATCAGTACTATGCTTATTATTCCTCAATACTTCCTGTCAGCATGGTGGTGGATAGTGTGACATAAGTGGAGGGGTGACTGAAACTAGAGTTTAATATAAATGGAAATAATTGGCATTGTGATGCACTGTAACAATGGGGTGTAGGGAATCATGTCTACATGTTTTATTCCTCTTGTACTACAGCAACCTGCTAACGTTTAAAATTTTAGTGATGCATCATGCTTCCTCTCCTCCATGTAGTCTCATTCATTCTATAACGAGTGCATTTGATGCAAACTGAAGCTTACTGAAAACTCAACCCCTTTTGATGAGTCAGAATTCAGTAGTGCTATGGTTTAACAAATTGTTAGTGGAGATGAATGAGTAAATGAAGACACAAATATCTCTGAAATGCAGGCTGATGGATATTGTGTATATTTAACGAGTGCAATCGAGTGTGTTCATGGCTTTTCTCTGTCTCTGTAGGTATGGTTTGGGCTGTGGGGTGAAGCGTAAACTGAGAGAGTGTGAGGACTCTGCGCTGGATCTCCCGTATCCCCAGCAGAGGCAGCTGGTGCTGGATCTGTGCCTGGACAAACTGCAGAGCTGCCAGCAACGGGCCGAGCCCAGTCTTCACCGTTCTGTGCTGCTGGCCAACACTCTGCGCCAAATCCAGCAGGAGATGAAGCTAGAGGGCAGAGACATTCTGCCTCCTACTTCACCTTCTCCATTTCCTCCACCCACGCCATGTCACATCCCCGATCTCCCACCGGTATCTGGAGACTCGTCACCACTTCTCTCTGGACCCGTCTCATCCTCATCCCTGACACTTGGTGAGCACATAGAGAGTAAACCACCGTCTCCGGCGCTCGTGGAAGAGGTGGATTCAAAGACGCCAGAGTCTCTATTCAGCACGTTCGAGATCACGAATTCCACCAGCTACCTGACGGACCTGACACTCGACGACATCTTTGAGGACATCGACACCTCCATGTACGACTTGTCAGAAGTCTCAGTTCTGGCGTGTTCTGGCCCGAGAGAAGACGGCACGAAGAACCTGTCCAACCTGCAGCTCTGCCTGACTGACCTCAGTGACCTCGACCACCTCCTGGACATCCTGGTGCACTCGTGATCCTCACACGCTGTCTCAAGCTATCCTGATGATCTTTACACATCAAAATTTCAATTTTTTAAAAGCTTTTTATTCATGTGATTTAAAGCTATTTTTATACAGAACTTTTTATCTAAAAAAAAATTTGAAACGCACAGTAGGATGCACAGTGCTCTTTTTCTATTTAAGCAAAGATATGAATATGCAGGGAACGAACATGACAAAGTATTACCACTGATGCTTATTTATAATGAAGTTTGTAAACAAAAAATGAAATGGATTATGAGGAACTTTTTTTTTTTTTTTTAAGCTGATCCTGAGTATTTTTCAAACATTATAATGTATTTTATCAGTGATTTATGATGGCTTGTGGCATGCGCACACTCGCACTACCTCTCAAAAACCAAGAGCCATCTGCCCGGTCCTCCAAAAAAAAAAAAACTAACTCTCATGCAACTCTTGGCCTTTTCTGAAGGATTTTTCTTAAGTCTTTCCTGCAGGATCGGAATAATTTGCTTTGCGTGTTTTTTGCTTTCTTCCCCCTGAAGTCAAACCCAATCGTGAGTTTTAGTGCCTACCCATGGAGGATGAAGACTAGCGCTAGTGGATGTGCACGGATTTGTCTTGTAATTTTTAGACTTCACTATGTTTATATAAAAAAAAAAAAATCCCACTTCTGTAAATAAGCCATGTTTTGTTCCAACATGTGCACAATCCACTCTAAACCCTTAAATTCAAAGATGACACTACAGAGAGCATTCTGGATGTCTGAGGAAACATTTCTGGCTCCTAAATCTCAGACTTTAAAACAAATGAAGCTGTTTGTGTGATGTGTTTGTGGTTTTGTTTTCTCTCTTCTATAGGATGGTGTGATACAGAAACAAATCAGTCATGTTTTCAGTTGCAGGGCAAGTCATATTCATTTAAAAAAAAAAGTACTGGATCTGAATTTGGTTCCCTTTTGTACATGGTAGTAGCAGAACTTGAACAGGGATGTGTGGGTGGAGCTAGAACGAGTGCAGTTTGTTCATAGGTTGGTTTCACTTGACCAAAGTTTGACCCTGTTTTAAAGGAAGCTTGATTCATTTTTAATCCCAGTTGGCACTTTATTCACACTTGATGCTCACTACGTGGGGTGTATACCATATGTAATAGTGCATTGTGTACAATAAAGTGCTAAAATATTTATTCAGTAGAATCATCTTACAAATTGTCTAGTGTTTTACATAACATTGGAAATATCTTCCATATTGAAGATGGTTTGAGGGTGAACAGCACTTTTAATCACTTTCTACTCATCTTAAATGTTAAAGATTTGGAATTTTCACTTAAACATTTACACTGAAGCTGATAAGTCATATGACAAGGTGCTATTCCCACTCTATTAGGACGTGTGTGTGTGTGTGTGTGCGCGCGCGCATCTTATGTCTTCAGTAGACTTTACCCTCAGCAGGATGGCAGCGTCTAATATTTTGTCTTATAATGAATTCAGTGTTGTGCTGACAGGAGCTTGATATCATGGCAACAAACTCGCCGTATCTCAAAAGAACCTGATCTTTTCATGAGTTTTGAGCGAGTCTCCACCTCTGTAGAATCCCCTCTTATTTGTACAGATGGGTTCCGGATTGAGTAGCTGCATTGTCCTGGGGAAAGGTGCTGTTGGAGAGGATGTGGGTGTGGTGTTTGATCCTGAGAGAGGAGAAGGTCAGGAGGAGAAGCTAAAGTCTGAACAGTCACATGGTGTGTGCTCATGCCTGAAGCCTAAACCCCCAAAATGAGGCCCTAGGGCTTGTCTCAACCAATCAGTGTGGTCAGGAGGTGGTGCTTCATTTTAAACACACACTTCTGCTCAGGACTCGCGTGCTGAAATCCAGTATCCTGTGTAATGTTCAGAATCTTGCCCTGCTTTTCTTTTTTCAAATCTGTGTTCACTTTTTAAGATTAGATTTAAAACAATAAACTTACAAGAACGCAGGAACAGATGCGGGTTATTATTGAACACTCCCTTTTTTTTTAATAAGGCCTTCCCCTTCAACTCAGGCTCACAAACACCCTCTTCGCTTCTCCTCATGGTCATGAGGCAGAAACCTGACCCCCACCCGAGTTTACACTCCTGTCCTGAACTGGATGTCTTCAGCTAAACCTAAAACAGCTAAATACTGTTTGTGGAGTGATTTGATCCTAATGGGATTTCCTCATCCACCTGCTACAAGTATTATACAACAATCAAGAAGCAAGGGTGAGGACGACACCTGGAGAAAGCAAGTGGTTTACCATCGGAAAAGGTGTTAGGCAAGGTTGCATTGTATCCTCCCCTGACTGTATAACAACTTGAATAAATAATTTGCGATTTGCAGATGACACCACGCTAATCTGTACCTCCAAAGATGATCTTATGGAGCTTATAAAGAAAATCAAAAAAGTTAGTGAAGAGAAAGGCCTGCTCTGAAACACCAGAAAGACTAAGATCATGGTAATCGACCCAAACCGAGACGGCAGAATCAACATCAACTTATGAGTTGTTTACCTGGGCTCAACTATTAACACCGAGGCAAAGTGTAAGCAGCAAGTAATCAGAAGGCTCACCATTGCGAAGAATGCAATTCAAAGCACATGTACCATCTGGCAGAGCCAAGCAATCAGTAACAACTTAAAGCTCAAAGTTATCAGAGCAACCGCGTTTGCTATTACCACCTACGGATGCGAATCATGCGCAACAACCAAGCAAATTGAGAAGGTAGATGCATTCGAGATGTGGGCATACAGGCACTTGCTTAGAACCTCATGGAGAGGGCATCGAACCAGTGTTTGGGTTCTAGAAACGTTGAACACCAAGATGCGAACAAGTTGCAAAAAGAAAGATGGGGTTTTTCAGCCATGCCATCTGACACGAAGGACTAGAGAAAGTCATCATCCAAAGAAAAGCACCTGGAAAGAGATAAAGAGGCAGACCCCATAAACATGGCAACATCACTAGGTGGACACAAAGCCTGGCGGCAGCATCAACCATATAAGATCGCAGAGAGTGGTGTGCTTTCAAAAAGACCCCACAGCAGCTCGTTTACAAGCTATCTGATACAGAGAGAGTGTTTTTATTTAAGAGTGAATATTTCAGTCGTTTTTGTAGCGCAGAATCTTTCACCTTAATTTTCTTTTGGATGTAATGACTATGTTGTGTGTGTAAATAGTTGACAAATAGAGTGTGAGATGTATAATGTATTTCTATGAAATTCTTTAGTGTGTATTTTATTCAGGTCCTCGGACCAGGCGGTTGATCTGGCAGCTCATTTCCACTGTTTTCACACTGAACTCATGAAACTGAAGTGAATAATGATGTAATGCTAAAAGCTTTACTGTTATGTCAACAATGTGTTTGCGATTTACCGTTCTGTTCAAGATAACATTTTTGTTTTGAGTTTAAGCTCATATGGTTTTCTTTATTTTTTTACCGTGATATGAAGAGCAAGCTGCCTGTTTGTCTCTTGAACTCCTCAGTGTGTCCTCACACATCAAGTGAAACTACCTTGATGATGATTGTCACATTCTCACTTCCTTTCAAGAGCATACGATTGGAGAATCTTCAATTCTTTAAATCATACTGGGGTTTTTCTTTCTTTTTTTTAAAGCAGCGAAGCCGTGACTAGCTTTAAGCATTGTATTTACAGCCTGGACATGTTTTTAATACGAGTTTGAGTGAATTATCCTGATACAATTGTAAACTTCTGTCCTAAGTGCAATATAAACACACACATGGGTGGGTGGGTGTACTTGCTACGTAGTGAGGACCGGAACATGTTTTTTAACCAACAGAGTGAGGACATTTTTGGCTGGTCCTCACTTTTTTTTTTTGAGGGTTAAGACTTTAGGTTCAGAGCTGGGGAATGTATTATCGAGGAGTGTCCTCACAAAGACGGGAGTATACTGTAAGTGTTTGTGTGAGTGAGAAATACACTGAAATTTATACCAATGTGTTTTTACCTGAAGGAATGATGACTGCATCGTGTCTGTGTCCTGTAAATAACAGTGCAGCGTGTGTTCGCCATCACTCGTCTTCTATGCAATACTGCTGTAGCAGATCAGTGTGTAACAAATAAAAACATTGAACAAAATCATCTGTGGGTTTTTTTTTTTAACTCCCAAACCACACAATTGTGTAATCGGGTAATGGGTACAATTCAGAATTACTGACCCCATGCGTTAACTTTTTTTAAATGGATTGTGTCCAATTTTAGAAGCGGGCAGAAATCTAGCTTCCCACTCAAACTGTATAAACGACATTAGTTTGTTTTTTGACCAATTTCTACAGTGAGGATGGTGAAGGCATAATGGAGCGAAATAAATCAAATGTTTCAGGAAAAAAAAATGAATTTTAAATCCAAACTAACAATAGAATGATGTGCCGGATGGAAAAAGCGATCAAGAATACTCATCTCATTATCTCTAGCTGCTTTATCCTGTTCTACAGGGTCGCAGGCGAGCTGGAGCCTATCCCAGCTGACTA
>JANZLB010000022.1:2080901-2091840 GCA_026167865.1 Notarius quadriscutis
GTGGTGTGTGTGTGTGTGTGTGTGTGTGTGTGTGTGTGTGTGTGTGTGTGTGTTCAATTCCTATTCTAATGGGAACATTAACTGAAGCTCTTGACATGTATCTGCATGGTCTGATGCGTGGTCAGAGAGCCCATGCTGACTCCTGTACACCACTGAAAGTCCTCCAGTGGTCCCATGAGCATCAGAACTGAACCATGGAGCAATGGAATCTGATAAATCATGGTTTCTTTTCCGTCATGTGGACAGCCGTGTGTGTGTCTATGGGAAGAAGGCAAGCCGGCAGAGGCAGTGTGATGTTCTGGACGATGTTCTGCTGGGAAACTTTGGGTCGTGGTGTTCACGTAGATGTTACTTTGGCACGTATCACTAACCTACACGTTGTTGTAGGCCAACTTCACCCCTTTATGGTATTGGACTCTCAGCAGGATAACGCTCAGGAACATGACCGAGTCTGATCCATGGAGGCTCCACCTCACTGCTGCTAACGTGTTGGTGTCAGATCCCACAGCGCACCTTCAGAGGTCTTGTGGAGTTCAGGCCTCGATGCACCAGAGCTGTTTTGGTGGGACGAGGGGGACTTGCATAATACAGCAGAAGGTTTTAATGTTCTGGCTGAGCTGTGTACAGGATGATATTGCCGTTGATGTTATCACACAGTCAAGTTGTGAAGTAGAACTGAATCGGTTCACTGCTGGGGCAAATTTTTTAATTCTAGGCCACATGAGGACAGTTTTTCACTTCACCTCCATTAAATACTGCACTCAAACTTGACAAGTTAATTCACTGAGTATATAAATAACTTTTTTTTTTTAATAACTTTCCATGAAAGTAACACATTGAGTTTATTAAGTCAGAATTCGGCTTGGGAGATAAAATGAGCAGAAACTATAAAAATAAATAGATAATAATTACAATAGGAGTGTTAGGTGAGTGTTGGTGGTGACGCCACTTCCGGCTCCTCTGGCCGGTATAAACGTGCTCTGCTGCAGTAGATCTGTGTGTGTGTGTGTGTGTGTGTGTGTGTGTGTGGTAGGTAGGGAGAAAGAGAGAGAGAGAGAGAGGGAGGGAGGGGCAGAAGCAGTGTCAGTGTGTGTGTGTGTACTTGGTGTATGAGTGATGCTGATGTGGTGTTTAGGTCCAGCATGCAGCCGTAATTCATCAGTGCTGGGTTTATTCATCTACTGAGGAGAGAGAGAATAAAAGCTCAGCTCTGGGTTCTGGAGGTTCTGTGCTGAATAAATCTCCTCACATCAGCATGATGAGAGCTCTGAGATGCGCTCTGCTTCTCCTCCTGCTGCTCCAGTGCGGTGAGTCTCTCTCACTCTCTCTCTCACACACACACACACACACACACACACACACTAACATCATCTGTGGGGAACCTGCTCAGCACCAAGCACAGTGCGAATGTAGGGCACTTTATTGCAGGTCATGTGGTGTAGGGCACTTACACACACACACACGTGTCTTAGTGTAAGGCACTTATTGTAGGTCATGTGGTGTAAGGCAGTTACTGTAGGGCACTTGGTGTAGGCTGCTTGGTGTAGGGCAGTTACTGTCAGGCAATAGGTAGAAGGCACTTGGTGTAGGGCACATTACTGTCAGGCACCTCATTTAGGGAACTTGGTGTAAGTCATTTACTGTAAGGCACTAGTTGTAGGACAATTTCTGGAGGGTATTTACTGTAAGGCTGCTTGGTGTAGGGCAGTTACTGTAAGGCAATAGGCGTAAGGCACTTGCTGTAAGGCCCTTGGTGTAGGGAACTTGGTTTAGGGCACATTACTGTCAGGCACCTCATGTAGGGAACTTGGTGTAAGGCATTTACTGTAAGGCACTTGTTGTAGGGCACTTATTGCAGGTCATGCAGTGTAAGGTAATTGATGTAGGCTGTTTGGTGTAGGGCACATCCTTCTAACGCCGCTTATTATGCTGGTATTTTCACTTTAATGACTCCAGACTCTGAAGAGAATATTGTTTTGTTTTAAAATATAATAAAAAGGAATCCCACCTACTGCTTTAATCAGTGCTGCAGGTTTCTACCGCTTAGTGCAAAAGTTTGTACACCCCAGGCTAAAACATCAGACAAACTTTAATTCATTTAGAAATCAGAAGAATAATCATTGTGTCAGTGATGGAGATGCTGTCACCACATCCAAACTGATTACTTTCCTACAGCAGCATGACACCAAGTGTTTTATTCCTCTTCTACCACAGCACTCGGTGTATGACACTTTGTGCATGTTGTCACTTACTTTATAGCAGCGATAAACAGTCGTTCCCTCACCAGCCTCGCTTTAGTCTCTCTCAGAGTGAATAATTGTTGCTCACTGGGAAAAATCTCTGAGTGGAACTGGCTGAACAGTAAACATAATTTTTTTTTTGTACACATTGAACACATTTTTATGTGTATATAAATTCTGGACACCGAATCTCTGATCCTGTACTGACTCAACAAAGTAATATATCTAGAAACATACCGTGTGTGTTGTTAAGATATCTTTAAGTGCTGTGAGGTGATAATTCTTGCCGAATTACACCTGATAATGAACTTTTTATCAAAGGAAGGATTATTTTTGAAAAATATTCTTGCATTTTATTGTTTTAGTGCTTTCTTTTTTAAAAAGACATTAAAATATGTTCAAAAAGAAAGATAAATATATATTTTTAAAAAATAATTCAAATCTTGAGTCTGGATTAGTGGAACTGATGTGTTATAAAATATAGCGAGTAGAAAATCAGTCCAAAATGAATAAAAATGTAATTCACACAGTTTAAATCCTGAACTAATACTTTGATTTTATTTTAGTTTCATTTACACATTATATTGCAATCTTTTCATTGCCTTTAATTTCTGTTCTTTCCTCCCGCAGTTTCCTTACTGCCCGTGTCTCACACTCAGCTGGAGCACGAGGATGTGAAGGTAAAGATTACGCACACCGTTAGCATTCATTCCACTACAGCCCTGCTGAATTTTGGATTCTGATTGGCCAGGAGATGTTGGTTGATTAACGTTTTGTCTCGAGTAGAACCCTTTTAGGAAGCTTGAGTGAAGAACCCATTGTTCTTTTGAGAGTGTAGTATAGAAACAGTGTTGCATAAACAGTTTTTCAAGGGAAAGTAACTAACACATGCTAAAAAATTCACTAGCAGTCACCTGGTAATGTCATAAACTGTTTTACGTATTCATTGAATCAGCATGATTATTTGCATATCAAATCAGAAACTAGACAGAGACTGGGACTAAAGTCACCATAATTTGCGTTAGCTGTTACAAACCGGGACGTCTGGGCACCGTACCCTATAGATCCGGAATGGTAAGAGATAGAGAATGACGCTTAGTGAGGAAAAGTTGTGCCTTGCCACCCTGAACAAAATAAAAAAAAAAAAAAACTGATTGAGAAAAATAATGAAAATTGACAGAGTTATGAGTGATAGGAAAAAAAAAGCCCATTTTTCATGGATCATTCTGGATCAGTGATCCAGATCAGTACCAAAAGTCATAGCAATTTAACTCAGCCTAGAGGGATCCTTCATGTGAAATTTGGTGATGATTGGTTGAAAACTGAGGGAGAAATAGTGTCCTAAAAATGTTAGAAGAAGAAGAAGACAGTCGAGAGTACTTTCTGAGTGAATGAGAGTAAGAATTTGCACCAGCGCTGCTAGCACAGGTTAATTAAGCTGTGCACAGAAGGAAGATTATTAGAAGACACATAGTTTTATTAGTGATCACTGATTGGTCTTTGGGAACAGTGGTGATCAGTGATTGTTTGATGGGAATAGTGGTGATTAGTGAGTGTTTATGGGAATAGTGGTGATTAGTGAATGTTAATGAGACTAGTGGTGATTTGTGGTTGGTTGATGGGAACAGTAGCGATCAGTGATTGATGGGAATGGTGGTGACTGGGAACAATGGTGATCAGTGATTTTATGGGAATATTGGTGATTTCGTGTTTGGTTGATGGGGTTAGTGGTGGTTAGTGATTGTTTGATGGGAACAGTGGTGATCAGTGACTGTTCGCTGATATTATTTGTGATTAGTCATTGTTGATGGGGTTAGTGGTGATTAGTTAATGTGGACAGTGGTTATTTGTGATTGTTGATGAGAACAGTGGTGATCAGTGATTGATGTGAATAATGGTGCTTAGTGATTGTTGATGGGAATGGTGGTGATTGGTTGATGGGAATAGTGGTGGATGACGTGAACAATGTTGATCAGTGATTGTTTGGGGATAGTGGTGATTACTGATTTTTGATGGGAACAGCAGTGATTAGTGACTGGCTACTGAGAACATTGGTGATTTAGTGATTGGTGGGAACAGTGGTGATTAGTGATTGGATAATGAACACTGGCGATCAGTGATTGGTTGTTGGGAACAGCTGTGTTCCGTGATTGTGGATACTGGTGATTAGTGATTGTTGATGGGAACAGTCATGATCAGTGATAAAATGAGAGCCAGACATAAATTAAATGTGAGATACATGTTTTTACAAATAAAATATTGGTTCACAAACGTACACACACACACCTATCATTACCTGTGGATATATTTTGTGAAATGCAAAAACCTATTTGTGGCTCTCGTTTTATTTTTGTTTAAATTATTAATTTGCAAATAATACAAACCCAGTAGTGCGTTCTCAGAAGGGTTCTTCGCTTCCTAAAAAGATAAACTCTGAACCCATTCTGAAAGGGAAATGTAGAGGTTCTGCACAGAACGCTTAAGGGATCTGGAAGTATTGTGTTTTCCAGGAGAATCTGTATGGTTGTATACACATCATCGTTAGACATTCCTGTATTCACATAACATTTTAAAACGTTCCTTTTTAATGATGGAGTGAATGACCTTCAGATACAAGCATGAAAACTGAACCTGCAAACTTGAGTACAATATTGCAGTGCTGATATTCCGTGTGTGTGTGTGTGTGTGTGTGTGTGTGTGTGTGGGGGGGCTACACACATTTGCTGCGGTTGTGACTCAACATCGTGACAGTTGGTCTCAGGAGTTTATAAAACAGTTTGGAGTATTGAATGCAGCATGACGGTCTGTAAAAAAAAAAGCCTCCAGGAGCAGATGGTGATGGTTTAGTCGGTGTGTAATGGAGTTCAGTTTAACCCCTAAACAGCCACAGTGCATCACACTCTGTGTTTCCTGTTTCCTGTGTGTCACTGTGATCATTTAATCAGGCTGAAAGCATCAAGGCCACTCCTGGTACAAGAGTGGGAGGGGGAGAGAGAGAGAGAGAGAGAGAGAGAGACTATACCTGATAAAGCACCTTGAATAAAGAGAAATGAGGTTTTGAGTTTCAGCTCCTCGTCCTTGTCCTGCTGTAATCTGTGTGAAATCAGAAGCTCTCTCTCTACTCTTTATTAAAGGACATGCTGGAGCTCATGTCTCTGATTGACTCTGTTTCAGTGAATGAAGTAATGAGAGGACTAGGTATGTGTTTAGGAGACTGAGACGCAGGACAATGAAGGACATTTACAGGATGTAATGTAATAAACTGCGAGACTGAAACAAACTCACTCTGAGATGAAACGATGGAACTGTGTTTATATAAAGCAGAGTCCAGGGTCCAAATTTGGCTTATTCTCAACATAAAACAAGTAGCTGTGTGCAGAGACGCTGCTCATCATCTCCAACAGAAAGTCATTAAACTGCTCATTATTCACAACTCCATGCATTTTCAATTCCACTGAAATCTTATCAGTGATATAGGACATTAATTTTCTCACCTCTCGACATGTCATGTACTTCTGGTGCTCACATCCCCATGTAGTGCCTGAGAGTTTTTATTAAGCCTAGTGGTCAAAAACAGGAACTGCAACAAGCTATAATCGAGATCCATTGGGGCAGGAATCACATTGCCCCATACTCAGGGGAGGAGCGGTGAACTGGACAGATGAGGAGGAGGAGGAGGATACATTGGACTTGGTTAAAAGTACTCTGTGGCAACAAGGATCTTGTTTTATAGCAAATACCTGGAATTAAATTAAAATGCACACAGCATGTCTGGCAGCTCAGTGGTGTAGTGGTTAGCACTGTCGCATCACAGCAAGAAGGTTCTGGGTTTGGGCCCAGCAGTCGACGGGGGCCTTTCTATGTGTTTACATGTTTCCTCCAGGTGCTCTGGTTTCCCCCCACGCTCCAAAGGCATGCAGTTCAGTTAACTGGCTACTCTAAATTGAATGTGCATGTGGAAGAAGGGTTGAGAGGAGAACACATTTATAATTACATTATATTAAGAGCAACATACCCAGAGCAGTTGAAGGTTAGGTGCCTTGCTTAAGGGCACTTCAGCCATTCTTGCTGGTCCAGGGAATCAAACCAGCAACCTTTTGGTCCCAAAAATGCTTCTCTGACCATTAGGCCATGGCTTCCCCATAGAAGGCAATGGGAAACCACGACTAATTCCTTCCCTAGAAACTTTGATGGCTGAAGCCATCAGAGCAGACCAGACATCAGGCTAACGAAGAAGAGGAAGAAGGCTATGATGTACAGAACAATTTTCATTGTATTGTAAAGATTGGAAGAGAGAAAGATGGATGATAGAGTGGATAACATCCATACATCAGAAATGTGTGCGTGCCACAGTGACCTTGTTTCACTCACAAAGGCTGAGAAAAAGAAGAGGAATGTGTCTCCCTTTTCCAATGCCTGAATTGTTTGGGATAGTTTCAGGTGTTTTAAGTGGATTTTGAGATGTATTTGGACTGGAAATGCTGCTGAAATCTGGCAACCCTGGTTATTTATAGACAAATTAATGTCTAAAGCCACACAAAGTGAGTTGCTAGATTGTATGCTGGATGACCGTTCATGGTCGACTCTCTACCACAGCTGCCTCTCTACCGTAGGGTTTCTCTAAAAATTCACTAGATAGCATGAGTCATTTGATCATCTCTCCATTTCATGGTGATTGAGTTTCTTATTATTTATATTGTTCTGCAACACCAACATCTATGGCCATGAACAACTGCTGCTGTTGCTTTTTGTTCCTTTTAACTAGCCAAATCCAAGGCCTCTTAACTTTCTGTTAGTGATGATTGACTCCAGCTGGTGGCTTCTCTGTGCACAACATAAAAAGGGTTCGATTGACACTCATTGGACTGACCAACACACAGTACAATGGGAAAGTCCAAGGAGCTCGGTGCAGATCTGAGAAAGAGGATCATAGATTTACACACTCAGGATTGTCTCTTGGAGCCATTTCTGAACAAGTACAGATTCCAAGATCATCAGTTCAAACTATTGTGTATAAGTACAAGTTATTATGATGTGTAGCCACTTTATTGGAAGATGATCCAAACTGTCCCCTTCAGCTGAGAGGAAATTGGTTCAGGTGGTCAGGAACACCCCCAGAACCACCAAGGCACAGACCTGCCATGAACTGGAAGCTGCTGGAACACTAACATCAAGCAAGATTTCTATCACCATGGACTGAGAGGCTGCTGCCCAAGAAAAAAAAAGTCCAAAATCAACACCTTCAAGTTCGACTAAAGTTTACATCTGACCACATGGGGAAAAAAATGTTCCTCCAGAAAGCTTCGATGGTCAGATGAGACAAAGATTAAGTTGTTTGGGCACAGTGATCAGAGGTACAGAGGAACACTGGAGCAACTGTTAAACATGGTGGTGGTAGCATCATGGCCCTGGAGCTGTTTTGCTGGCAGTGGAACTGATGCATTGCACCAGAATTCTTCAGCGTAACCTCAAACCATCAGGGCCCTGGACACAATTGGGTGTTCTAACCTGACAATGACCTCAAACACACTTCAGAGCTGGTTGTAGAGGATAAAGCAGGATAGCATTAAGCTTAAAACAAGTCCTGACCTCAACCCTGCTGAAAATATGTGGACTGTGTTTTAAAGTCAGGTCTGTTCCAGGAAATGCACAAATTCAAATGAACTCTGATAATTCTGTCAAGAAGAGAGAACAAATATCCAACCAGAATTCTGACAGAAGCTTGTTGATGATGACCAAAAGTATCTGGTCAAGGTGAAGCCTGCTAAGGGACATTTAACCAAATGTTAGGTGGCTGTATGTGAATTTTTGACCCCGTGTTAATTTCAGAAAACCGAAAATAAATTATATCGTGTGCACCAAATTATTTTTTTAATTCATGATGTATGTTGTACAATCATTCTGCCACAGGAAAAGGTAAAAAACAATTCAGAGAAATCACTAAAAGCCTGATATTCGCGTGATCTTCACATCTATGTATGTAAACTTCTGACCTCAGCTCTATTGTCTTTGTAATTGAGAATTGTGAACTGGACATTATTAGGTTTTGTGTGTATCCTGTGTATGTTCTCAGGTGATTAAGTGTATCGTGGAGGTGCTGGCTGATGCCCTGAGTGAACCTCACTCCTTCCCCGTGTCTCAGCAGTGCCTGGAAACCCTCAGGACCGGTGAGATGTGCACATCTAATACGAATATTAATATGAAAGTGGAAATTGGCTGCAAGTGTAAGCAGTTAGATATGATAGAGGAGCATGTTAAATATAGTCGTCGTCGGCTGTCCATCGCTAGCGATGATGACTGCTTCATTAGGATGCGCAGAAACAGAGATGGGCTGCAAGGCTCGCGCTAGAGCTCCTCTCCTAATGAAGCACCTTGCACAGTAAGGTAAGACAAACGATGTTGTTCCTCCATCATGTTGTTTCTCTGGACCTCCAGACCTGATGCCAAGTGGTGCACAAAAGTGCCACTGACCTGACGGGTATGGAAGTTGCCCCACGGTGACAACTGACTTGCTGAGTGAGTGATGCCATCTGTTGGCCATTTGAGTGGCTCTTCCGCATGCCATCTGGTGGTGCGCCATTGACCCTGTTGGGTTCATCTGCCATGTTGCACCGAAAAGCACCCTGCTGCCAGCGCCTTATTGGTGATGTACTATTTAACTGGACCCCAGGCAGGTGGTGCGCCATTGACCCTGTTGGGTTCATCTGCCACGTTGCACCGAAAAGCGCCCTGCTGTCAGCACCTTATTGGTGATGTACTATTTAACCCATAGCTGGAACCCAGGCAGGTGCTACCACTCCGAGTCAGAGTGGACCTGGGAGCAACAGTGATTAAGGGGTAACTACACTTTTCCCAATACTTAAGTCCTCCCGGACCTGAGACTCACCACCGGTTGCGGGTTAAAGTCATCTCCAAGACTATTGTTAAATATAAATATGTTAAATATAATGATTAATGGAGTAAAAAATGTTGCTATGGTAAAGTTTTCTGTCAGGAGATGTTTATTTATGGAAGGATTCTCCAGTGTCAGCACTTTGTATCAGTCAAAGGTGAAACTGTAACTAAGTTTCTTGACATCTTCAGACAGAGGGGAGGAGTTTAAGGAGTTTCTTTGCAGTTTCTCAGATTAGTAGATACTTTTGAAGGTAAGATCGGAGTTTTTGGTTTGAGACAGGAATCACACAGACGGCAGAAAGTTTTAAAGATAAACAGTGTGGTTAATGTCGCTGTATGTGAAATTGCTAAAAATTACAGTTTGACAGAGATGTTTTGGCTCTGCCCTGCCCTCTAGTGGACGCTGCATGTAATCCTCCAGATGTACAAAAGATGCGCAAGCAACGATGTGAACGTTGCTGTTGTGTGAGCGCATGTACATGTGGTCAAAGTGAAGGACATCTGCACCTCCTTCTCAGTATATAGGTAAAAGTATTTGGACACCTGATCATATACGGCCCGTTCTATAATCGCTAGCACATTTCAAGTGTTGACTCTGTTAGTCATCGTTAAACTGGGCAGTCCATTAACAGAATTGATGATAACAGAGTTGACATTTCCCACCATTTTATGTCACAACTCCACATGCTAACCTCAAACTAGCTACCACATGGCATGTGTAAAAACAGAATCTTATGGATTTTAATAATTTTGTTGTTGTTTTTTTTAAATGGAGAGATTAAATCCAATATCACAATAACAGAGTTGACGAATAATGCATTTACTGTTGGTGTAAAATCCTCAACATTTTGTTCAAATTAATGAGGGAAGAAACCGAGCATGATATGCCTCACTGCCTTTCTGAAGTTTCCCGCCAGAGTAACATCACTTGTTGTAGGTGTCATGCATATTATTATGAAAAGTCTTTGTGGAATTTATGCGGTTTTATAACAGAGTTGACAAGAATATTGGGACGGATGAAAAAAAAATTTATGACTGAAATTTCACATAATACATAAAATAGACTTTTTGTGCAATTGATTTTATAACAGTGAATAGACTAAGCTGCAAAAACCAGATTGTTAGACTGAATCACTTCCTGTTGATTCGAGTTGAATGGATGAATCAGGGGTCGAAGACAGCCAATATTGTGGGGGGATGGGTGGGAGTCTTTTAGTTAATGTTTTATGGATAAATTTGCATTATTGTTCAAAACTGAGTCAGTACATAGTTTTTTGTGAAAATAAAAAAAGGTTTATCTCTGAGACATGAAATGTACCCTGAATTCTAGAATGACCCATGTACTTGTAGAACTTCCCATTCCAAAACCATGGGCATGGGTTTTCCCTTTGCTGTTATAACATCCCCCAGTCTTCTGGGAAGGCTTTCCACTAGAGTTTAGATTTGTGTTCATTCAGTTCAGCAACAAGAGCATTAGAGAGGTCAGGAAGTCTGGGGTACAGTCGGTGGTCCAGTTCATCCCAAAGGTGTTCAGCGGGCTTGTGTACAGTCAGGGCTCTGTGAAGGATACTTGAGTTCTTCTATTCCAACACCATGTCTTCATGGAGTTCACTTTGTGTACAGGAGCATCGTCATGCTGGAACAGGTTTGGTTCCAGTGAAGAGAAATTGTAATGTTACAGGGTACAGAGACGCTCTGTGGGTGTAATAGTCAGGTGTCCATATATGTCTCTCATCTCATCTCATTATCTCTAGCCGCTTTATCCTGTTCTACAGGGTCGCAGGCAAGCTGGATCCTATCCCAGC
>JANZLB010000022.1:2228529-2241468 GCA_026167865.1 Notarius quadriscutis
GTTTACTTGTGTTAATTTTTTCGAACAAAATAAAAAAATAAATAAAAATACCTTTTTCCTACCTACCGACCCTATTTTAGTATTTCATGTTACCTGAAACACACTTTTTTTTTTCCCCCCAAGACAAAAAAACAACATTACAAGAAACTTCATCAGAGAGAGAGAGATTTCTACCCTGAAAACCATCACCTCCAGCATAATGTACTCCACTCCTTTCCAGAAATACCTGATTTTTTTTTTTTTCCCCCTTGAACTGGCAGCGAACAGCAAGCCATCACCTCCTTGCCAAGAAAGGCATTTCGCCGAGCTTGCTCTTTCGCAGAAAGCCCGTGTAAAGAGCTACAGCTCCATCCTGATATTTAGGCAGTGCTTCATTTTAGTGCGCAATCTGGAGCAGACAGAAACAGCTCGCTGGGGAATCACAATCACACCGCAGGTCTGGGAGACTAAAAGGACTTAAAACGTGTCCCAGTTGTGATCTCCAGAGGAGAGGAAGTAAAATAAGAACCCATTCTGGAATGAATAAGTCAGTCTTCTTTGTCAACACAAATCCGTGACGAGATCAATCACATGACCGAGGTAGAAACTGGTGTGTGTGCGCGCGCACACACACACACGGGGTTTGACGGTAACCACCAGGCTCAAGAGATGCGAGACATAAGGAAGGAGGCGGAGCTTCCAAAGAAAGTGAGTCATTTACCCCGCCTTCAAGTCCTGTTTGAAATGTCGTGAGCACACTGTAACGCGATGAGTTTTCTATCAGCTGCGATGTTCCGAGTCAGAGATTGTAGACATAAAGATACAAAAAAGTTCTCATGTGGTCTGTTTTTCCAACCAAAACCACGTCCTAATCACAAACGCTGGATTTGTACGTACACACGACTTCTGAAACTATCAGAGAGCTCAAAATATCGGAGCTTTCCTGATTCATATGTCGATCACATCATCATCTGATGTTCCTCTCAGATACGCGTACTCTGACGTTAAAAGGTCTGGAATTCTTACATCAGGCACAATAAATAACTCAAACGGATGAATGAACAAGTTTACATGTGGCACGAGATGAAATTTCGGGCGATGCCACAGCCGCAGCCCCACCCCCGCTCCCCAAACACTGAGCTGCATTGTTTCTCAGAAGAAGCCCCAGAAGGCCGCGGGGTTCTCAGGTTACCCGTACTCTTTTGTGGTTCCAGACCTCCTGCCGAGACAGCACAAAGACTCTCAGGCTCCAGTTTCAGGCCCAGTCACAACAGCGGCGAGCCCTGCGCATGTGTACGGCCGTGTTTTGACCGTTTCCCCCCTGCACGATGCGGCGTCTGGAATGTTCGACATCAAAGCCGTGGTGTGAAGAAAGCAGACTTTGATCCTGACTGCTGAACGAAAGCAAGACGAACAAACTGCTGCGTGTTCGCACTGTGGGGAGGATATTCACACAGAGAACAGATTAAGGAAAGAAAAAAAAAAAAAAGAGATGGTATTTGTATCCAGGTGGAAACAAATATCGTAGCTGAACCTGGCGGTCAGAACGGACTGCTGCGTTCATGACTACGAGAAGAAAAATAAGTCTGTGTATCATATAATATGTGGGTGTGGCACAAGGCCAGCATTATTAACGTAAATGCTGATATTTTAACCCACCATGAGCCATCCGAGTAAGACAGAACCAATCCAAACAGGAATTACGCGTTGAGGGGAATTTTTTTTTTTTAAAACATGCAAATGGACAAACAAATCTGGTTCACTGACTGAAGAACACGTCAGAGCTTGTTTCCAGATTGGTGACTCATGCAGAACGTAGTAAATTTGTCTAGGTTTGGGTTCTATGGTACGATTTGTTGCCAAGGAGCACATAAAAAAAACTTCCAAATTCATATTTAATGACATTGTTAATCAAGCTTTGTTTTTTTTTTTTTTTTTCTTTTCTTTAAGACCAAATGTCCTGAAATTCTCAGTTTGCGCTATCAGCTGCCAAAACACGAGCCGAGCCATCTGGTAATTTCCAGCTTCCTTATTACCGTTATATATTACTGACTGGACTCACACACGCACGAATAAAAACACAGTACGACCTCAAATCCACATTAAAAACCAAAACGAAAATGAAGCGAGAACGACGAGGCTCGCACACACTCTCATGGAAATAAACGAGCGCTGTCCATCAGCTGACTTTTGTCTGGAAATGTTAAAAAGATAAATAAGAGAACGACGCGGATGAAGGACGAGTTGTAACGACGGTCCTGCAAAGAGAACCGGAGCTACAGCGTTAAACTGGATTCAGGGATCTGCTGCGCACGACAGGACACGAATCTGATTTCCTCCCTGGCCGTTTCACTACACGATCCATCGCTGAGAAATGAGAAGACACCTGAGCCTTGTCGACGGAAAGTCGCTGAGCCTTACTTTTCACACGACGTGAACGAAGAACGAGCAACAAATCACGGCACGAAAATTATCATTATTATTTCCTGACGTCTAACGCTTGACCGGAGGGCGGGCGTGAATGGGGTCCTTTCCAGCCCAAAACGAGCCGTGTTGCGTTTGAACTTCCCATTTCCTTTTTACTGCTCCTATATTTAGCTGGAAATGTGCAAATGTATACAAATTAATTTAAAACATGTTAAAATGCAAAGCAGCCACAGCGATACAAACTGACTGAGTGCGTTTCATAAGATTTCGCTTACAACGTACTTACAAGCTAAACGACTCTCTCGGAAATAAACAGTACAAAAGCGTGCATTTCCTTTTCCGTGTTTGGAATGGTACAAATCAAGGGGACGTCTTTGTACCTTTAGGATGTAAATAACTGACTGGAATTTTTAAATTTTACTCTAGAAGCTATTAAAGGGACCACGTACACCTTCATACACTAACGGTACAAACAAACAGCGCCCTGTTGATGACAATCAATGAAGGGAAACTAGTAACAAAGCTCCATACTTAAGAGAATATGGTACAGTGCTCGAAAACCGCATGTCCGATTGTCCGAGACAATTAAAGTATGTGCAAGGACAAGTAAAACTTTAATGGTAATCGTCTGATCGGATGACAAAAGTTAGTGCTGGCAACCTAAACAACACAGGCAACCGCTCCGTCATGCAGGTCTGAACTGTAGCATATTTCTATTATTATTATTATTATTATTATGCAAAGTGAATCACACATCGTGACATCTGACTCCTCATCAAAACAAAGTTCACCTGTGTCTATCGAAAATCTTGTTTTAAATTAAAATTAATCCTACCAAGCGTCAGAGACGTTGACTGTATGCTCACTCTGTGCTAAGAGAGCAGGGAACCGATCTAAAGTAGCTCGTCTCGTTTCACGGGAAACGCATTAAAAAGTTTTATCTAATCAACACGACAAAATGTAAAAAGTACAAAAAAATATTTTGAGGAAATCATTCAGATTTCCTTGTTTTGGATTATAATTCGCGCGTGTTCGAGTCTACTGGAAAAGCTCGGCTCAGAGAGGTCCACGTAATTATACCGATTGGCTAAGGGCGACGAGGGTCAAGGACATCATGTGCCCGCAGCGCGGTTGAAGAGGGCAGGACTTAAACTCTGAACTTTTATATCACGATTGGAGTTAATAATAAACGAGATCACCGAATAACGTTCCTTGCCTCAAACCAGTATATTTCATAAGGATATTTTTATTTTCTAAATATTTATCCGCCATTGTAGCACGGGAGCCTGTGATTGGTGGACAGCCGACAAAGGGTGTCTCCCATTGGTTGTAAATCAGCACATAAAATCGTAAACACATACGGGACCTGCTGATTGGCTGTTCACATACTGAAGCCAAGTGAAGATGTCCGGCGTCTGCTGCTGCTAAAAAAGCTCTACAACCGGATTACTTGGGTAGTCAGAAAGAAGCGAAGGGTAGATATACACGGAAATTAGAGTTTATTAACGGTTCTGATCCGAACAAAATTCCTCGAAATGACTGGAGCGATGGTGCAGATTTGTGGCCTAGCGTTAGCATTAGCTACACGCTGGAATAGACCTTCTTTTTCCTGAAAAGTCCCGACATGGAAGAACCCTTTGCGTAAAGACTTTTTCGCCGACATCAGCTTTTGGGAACTGAATGTTGCGAAAGCCGAAGCATTTACTCTCAAAGGGCTCCGAGCTGAACCGTGGGCTGGATGGTAAACTATTCCGGCCCCTCCATGTCTCATCAACCCCAAGGACATGTAGTTACACAGCGATCTGCACTCTGTCATTTATACAGTGATGCTTATTATTGTTAAAACAAGATCTGAAGTGTTATTATTTGTAAAATAAAACATCTCACCCTAGACTTTTAGACAATGTTGCAAGATTTTTATCTAATAGTGGTCGGTACAATAATTACGAACTCTAACAGAATCAGCACATTCCAGTTGTAGCTGTAGTTATATAGTAACTATAATCACCCTGGTAATAAATAATAATTTCAGTGAACGGTCAATGTTCAGTTCCCTTTTCATTTATTCTCGATTCAGAGGCACAGCTCAGTCACGCAGGTTGATCAGTGTGTAACGGACAATAACGATTTTATCCAAAATAGTTTTTCCTGCCTTAGTCGATTTATTTCCGTTTCACATGCTGTTGTAAAGTTCAGTATGTGCAGAACTCTCTCGAACTGTAGGCTCATTTCTACACTCTGGGTTCCATGGTGACATTTTGCACAGGACTGGGTTCCTTTGATAACAGAAACAAAGCTCCAGCATTATTATTATGATTATGATTATTATTCAAAACTCTCCACAGCTTAATACACACTAAATTATTCATTCCTCTGCTACTAGAACTTCTTTCTTTCTGAATGTGTGCATATATTGGTGTTATGGTTTTGTGGATTTATGATAATTATGCTTGCCCATTGGGTAAGTAAGGCTGGGAGATTTTTTTTTTTCAAGGACTGTGCTTCCTGATTTTTGCGCCTACATGTATGAACGATGTCCGTGTCCCACCATAGGGAACCCGACCGCAAGTGCAAGGCAACGTACCTCATAAAACACCTGACTGCCGGACAACAAGATTTGTATCTTTATTTCCATAAGATGGATGGGTTTTTAATCCAGCGCTTATTTTTAATTTGCTTTAAAAAAAAAAAAAAAGTAGGATTTACACACGTACGGACACATTTTACGGAAAATATTCCCGACAGTTTCATATAAAACGAGTTAAAACAGTTTTATTAGTCCACTTGCTGCTTGTTGGACAGGTGGCAGTTTGTGTCGTGTAAGGGCGATAGACAGATATAATCGCAGGAAGAGAGTTTTATTGAAAACACGCTCGCAAACGGAGACAAAGGCAGAGGTGTAGTGAGGCATGGACAGGATATCAGAGGGAATACAATACTCCATCCAAAACCAGAAAAATAGACACAAAATGCAAGGCTTTCGGAAAGTCTGTGTGTTACGTTACGTTACTCAGAGTCCTTTTATAAAAGTCTGCGCTGTGATTGAGCTCTAATCAGGAACAGGTGCAGGGTCGTTAGTCCTAAGGCCAAAAAAAAAAAAATAGTGTGTTTCAGGTAACATGAAATACTAGAAGTTTATCAGACGACTCACATGCAGTGTTGCCAGATACTGCTGACCGTTTTCCAGCCCAAAATATGTTCAAAACCCGACAAAATGCATTTAAAACCACCCAACCTGGCAACAGTGCTCACACGATCAACATGAATATCGCGAGAGTTCGAGTTATGATGTTCTGCGCGAGATGGCTGTGCCCATGTTCATGCAGGGGGGGCTGATAGAAGTGGCGAAACATTTTACTTTTTATCATTTCTTTCACAACTTGAATGTGTTGAAACAAAGAATTATGACAAACTAATGCCGCTTACACTAAAATATCGAGGGAAATTTGTAATAAAAACTTTACAGTCGGCAATTTCGACACGGAAATTCTCGATCGGTCAGGTTACCGGAAACACTTTTTTTTTGGCCTAATAGTGCTGCTCTCGTGTGATACTGGATGGTAACTCTACAGTAGTGATGTGAAATTGAAAGCGCTGGTTCACTGCTGTCCACCAGGACCCCAGCAGAGTCACACCATAATAAACGTCGTGGTGGTGTTTCTGGCGCATGGCGTGCGGCGTCAAAGAAAGAAATAAACATGTATCGTCACCGCGATGCGTCTCTCATTATTGGTCTCGCAAGACAATGCAGTGATTTATTGAGGAACACAATAAAAAACACAAAATGACAATTCGATGGTTCGTTCACGGTGCTGTAATATTTTGCTCATAAACTCACTCATCAGGAGCTCTACTTTTACACACTGACACTATATTATATATATTTTACCTCATATCTTGACCGCTCAGATGGCACGAACGTTAACGCCATTCTCAGATCTCGGCGTGCATCAACACCGCTGTGTTTCTAACAGAAGATACGACGGTGTACAAATCCTCTTCTGAATTTCTCGAGGTGTCCAACAGAAAGCTCCGCCATGAGCCGAGTTAAACTTCATTAATATTCCCTTAATTCCTGCGAGCAAACAGGCAAGCTGCCACCTGTAGACTGCGTGTAATAAAAAGGCCAAGCAAAGGCTAAAGCAAACATTTGGAGAAATGTGCCTGAGCGTTGAGCAACACTTCAGCGTGCCAGAAATGATGGGTAAATAAATCATCATCTCACTAACGCCAGCTGAACTCCAGCTAAAACTGAAGGGAGACGGATGATTATGAAATACAAACATTTTCCACACGGCGAGGCTCGCCAATGTCAGCATGGCACACAGCTCTGCACATTCCGGTAAGCAGGTTCGACTGAAATTTAATTAAATATGGAGCGTAGAGACAAATCAAACACTGATTATTCATTTATTCAAAACGCAGACGCTTGCGAATTAAACAACAATCAGACAGCAGTTAACTAAACAATCGTTAAAGAAAATCACTCCTTGTCTGAAGACGTTTTTGGGAAACTTAACACTAGGTATGATCGAGTAACCGAATCAAACTGAAAACTAATGAATCGTGAATCATATAAGTGAGTCGATCAAAGATTCGCTCCCCTCCTATCAACTATAACGGAAAGCTAAGTCGTAAGCTCCGTTAGATTTCTATTTGACGGTTTTTCAATCCCGCGGTTCCTTTTGTAAAACAAGTAAACCTTTATTCACCTTTTAAAATGAGACGCTGGTGAGGAAACGACTTTATAGCTGCTCTAACGCACATTCTGTCCACATTCACCGGATATGAGCAATCGCGGGCTCCGATTGGCTACTCTACTACTAGGATATCAGCTCGTATACCTACCGTGAGTAGAGGAAAACAAAATGGCGCTGCGTGTTGCTGAATCAGCTGAGTATGGAATAAAAACTCTACTCGAAAACAACCCCTCACCAAAAAAAAATACAAAAGGAATAAAAGAATGAATATTTTTTAAAATTATTTTTCAAGAACCATTATCGTATTTTTCACAAATTGCTCGTCATTTCGCCGATTTGTTTACATTCTAAGCGGAATGATCGAATTTGCAAAGAATAAACACTCCGTTTCTCAAAATCCAGTGAATGTGGATAGAATAAAAGAGAGTTATTCCACTCACTCAATCTCGTTGTACATGTTTTATAGACGACTCGGCGATCAGCTCATGTACGACTCAACTATGTGGAATAACTTAAATATTAACTGTACGAAACAGATAAATAATAAAACACCGTTTTCCTCAAACAGTCATCTTCAGGGTGGGAACAGTAACTCCACTTCATCACACTGCCGTCATTGATTATTTCACTATAGCAGCCTGACACACAGGTCCGACACACCATTCAGCAGAAGTGTAAATAAATTCCGAAAAAATACTGTAAATCTCCCAATAAACTAACATTCTGCTTTGTCTTTGTGCTTAAAAGGATTTCCGGATCATATCAGTGTTTATTAGAGCTACAAATCAGCGTAGTAATGAACACCTACAACAGTCTTCTGTTAACAAGAAGAGCCTTCCTAGGTTCAAGGAACTCACGACTCGACATTAATGGTAGTCCGACTGTCCGGGACAACCAAATGTTTAGCCTGGACAAGTCAAATCCGCATCGGCCTGTCTGACAGGACGAGTTGAATATTTGTTAAAAAAAACCACCATTTTTATAGAAATTATTCAAGAGTTACATCAACAAAAGTTCCAACAAAACCAGTTCAATCCCGTCAGTGATCCGGCCGTGTTACTGTTTACAAAATGTGCATGTAAAAATAACCACGTCATAATATCTAATTATAGCTTATTAGACTCATCAAAATTAGAGAAATGGGAGTCTTCATTTCATTTCATTTCATTCGGACATTTTATTGCATTTTACTTTTGTATGGTTCACATTTACCATCACAAACGTCATCGTAAAATATTTCAAGGGAATTTTACGACAGTGCCGAACTCCCTTACGGTTCGTTTTCATTCACAGCGTGATTCTGTCCCCCTCATCACACCCAACACCTTTTCTTTTAATTAATTTATACCTCAATTAATCAGGATTTAACTTTATTTCCTGCAGAAGCTTTGAATGTGGGTGAGTCTAACTCTTAAAACTGCAGATCAGGTAATGGGTTAGAACACACACACACCATAATCGGCTTTGGATCGTTTCTGTTTATTGTTAGAGTTTTATTGAAAAATTATGACCCATTAAAGCATAATGATCATAACTATACCTGCTTTTGGATAAACTTAAAACAGTTTCACTGAACTCATAAATACACAGGAATAAAAAGAGTACGGTCAGGACGAGTGGATTAAAGAGTTAATGTCGAGCCCTGATAATAAACACACACACACACACACACACACACACCAGTGTTCTGTTTATTAAAAAAAAAAATGCCCTTCCTCAGTTGAAGGAAACAAAAGAAAAAGACTTTGAATGCAGCCACAATTTACATAAAAAACAGCTGCATAATGAAGAGCACAGGAAACTAATTTGCATATTAAAATTTCAATCTGACCGAGTCGAGACGCGTTTAAAGTTCGTGCGTGTTCCGAGTTTGTCACGCCACAGAGAAGGGAAATTTGAAGGATTAAACAAAGTATATAAAATTAGGTTTCAAAATTAAGCCATACTCTCCACAATGAGACGCTATAGGCGTGTCCGCTGAAGGCACAGAAACCACGCCCAATCGCAGACAAGGTGCAGCCTCGCTCAGCTATCAAATACCGCAACGACGACCCGAGCAGAATGGTAACGTTCTCGCCCATGTATGCAAGTTAGCAATAACTGATTGACTAGCGTAACTGCGCTAAAATACCGTTACACTATCGATAAATAACACCGAACAAAACATGATCACTTTACCCGATCGTTTTATTCGTCTGTGTCGAGATAGAACACGCGACCAACCATCCTCTGGACTCCAGTTTATTTTTATGACCTATTCATTCATCCATTTATATCGTTTTGCTTTGTGAGGTGCTACAATGATCGAGTACCAAGCACTTTTTGAGGCTCCTGGAAACCAAAATGTGAGCATGTGATGGACGAAATGGTATGTTCCAACTGCCAAACATCCCAAGTGTGCGCTTGAACCGGGACTCGACGTAGGGAGCACAGACACATCGCTCCGCTGTATTAGCACACTGAGCGGATTGTCTGGACGGTTCACAACCGAGCAGGATAGCCACTGATGCTAACACAGCTCTAATTTTCCCGGTGTTAAGAAAGCGGTTACACCAAGTCACCAAGCTCCGAGCCATGATTTCTGACCCACCCAAAAAAATCCTGAACACAAAAAACGATGAAAAGCTTTTTTCATCCGACATAGCTGACGACCCGGCCACTTTAATAGGAACTTGTTGTTGATCCTAAGATCCCTGCTCTTGGCTGCAGAAATGGAACCCAATGTGTTGTTCTCTCTCTGTTGCATGCTGAGATGCTTTTCAGCTCACCACGGTTGTAAAGAGTTGCTATATCCTTCCTGTCCATTTTCCTCTGACCTCTCATCAACAAGGCGTTTGTTTCCACCCACAGAACTGTCCCTCACGCGATGTTTTTTGTTTTTCGCACCATTCTGTGTGAAAACCCCAGGAGATCAGCAGCTTCTGAAATACTCAAACCTCATCAGGCTCAAACCAACATCCATGCCACAGTGAAAGAAAGAAAGTCACTTCACTGTGAGATCACAATTTTTCCCGTTCTGATGTTTGAACATGGTTTGATGCATGGGTGTTCCTAATAAAGTGGCCAGTGAGGGTATAACGCGTTTAGAAACAAATCTCTGGCACAGACACAACACGCACGTCTTACTGAAGTCCTTCTGAAATAAAAGCCATCAGTGTTCAGGGTTAAGAACGGTTCAGAATATTACTGATCTCCTCCTCTGTGCAGTTTTCTGGACCGACATTGAAACATCATCTGGAGGTCATAATCAGCTGCCATGAGTGAACAGATAGGATAAAAGCCCACTCCAGCAGACATCTGTTACAGAAAGGTCAATAATGAACCTCCCCTGAAATAACACCTCGCTTTCAGTGATCTAAAACAGCAGCTTCAGTAAATTCACTGTGTCTAACGCAGCTCTGATCGCGATCAGACGTCACTGTGGCCTGATCACCACCACAGGGGCTTTCCCTGGATATCACTCTCAAACACTCTACTATCGTTACACTGCTGCATATCGGGAGGGGGGGGGATTTCATCCGGCCCTCAGCAGCACAAAACTCTCATTTGACACCTCGGCTACAAACAGCAGAATCACGAACACAACACGTATAAAATTTAAAAACCTTCCTTAAACTTAAGTTTTATAATCGCCTTGCGTGAAGTGGCCATTTAAAAAAATATATATATTACCGACTGCAATTTTTGTCACAATGGAGCCAAATATTCAAAAAGTTCATAACGTGTCCAGACACACCAAGCGCTTTTGGACCTCCCCTCCAAGGGTATATGGGATTTTAAAAAATAAAAAAATAAAAAATGATCATGGAGGACAAAGTGATGGTGAACAAGTCTAGTCAGTGAGTGCATATGAGCAGATTTACGGTACGTTAAATAGAAAATATTTCCAACGTTGTCACAATGGAGCAACAGAAACGTGTTCACGACATCATTTTGAGATCGCACATTTAATTATGCGTGGTTTTAAAACAAACCAAGAATCAGCAAAAAAAAAAAATCAAAACTATTGTCTCAAAGATGTGTAGTTCTGAAAACTCCCTTAACTAGGGCAACAAAGGTTTCCTCGACTGCTCGAGTAATTGGTACCTCCTCGACTACTGGATCAACAGGGGCTTCTTCTACTGTTAGGGCAAATGGTGCCTCCTCGACTACTGGGTCGACAGGGGCTTCTTCTACTGTTAGGGCAAATGGTGCCTCCTCAATTACTGGGGCAATAACATCATCTACTGCTGGAGTAACTGGTATCTCCTCAACTACTGGGTCAACAGAGGCTTCCTCTAGTGTTAGGGTAAATGGTGCCTCCTCGATTACTGGGGCAACAGGGGCTTCCTCTAGTGTTAGGGTAAATGGTGCCTCCTCAATTACTGGGGCAACAGGGGCTTCCTCTAGTGTTAGGGTAAATGGTGCCTCCTCAATTACTGGGTCAACAGGGGCTTCCTCTAGTGTTAGGGTAAATGGTGCCTCCTTGATTACTGGGGCAACAGGGGCTTCCTCTAGTGTTAGGGTAAATGGTGCCTCCTCGATTACTGGGGCAATAACATCATCTACTGCTGGGGTAACTGGTACCTCCTCGACTACTGGGTCAACAGGGGCTTCCTCTACTGTTTGGACAAATGGTACCTCCTTGACTACTGGGGCAAAAACATCTTCCTCTACTGTTAGGGTAAACCGTACCTCCTCTGCTACTGGGGCAAAAGAAGCTGCCTCTCCTGTTAGGGTCAACAGTACTTCCTTGACTACTGGGAAAATAGCATCTTCCTCCACCTCTGTGGTCACTGGTACCTTCTCAACTGTCAAAAGGGGCTTTCACTACTGTTAGGGTAAATGGTACCTCCTTGACTACTGGGGCAACAGCGTCTTCCTTTACTACCGATACTTCAACGATTGAGGTAACACAGGACTTGATATTAACAATTGTCCGATTGTCCGGGCAACCAAAAGTTGTGATTGGACAAGTGAGTTTTGAATCTACTTGTCCGATGGGGCAAGTGGAAAAAAATGAAAAAAAAAATTAGAGACTGGAAAACAATAAAATCTGAAAAAGGCTAAAGTAAAAACAATATAAATCATATTGCAAATCTTATAACAGTCACCACTTTCGAGCAAAAATCTCCAAAGGCCCCCCAACAGGGTCCTTTCTGTGTGGAGTTTGCATGTTCTCCCAATGTCTGCATGGGTTTCCTCCGGGTTCTCCCACAGTCCAAAGACCTGGAGATCCGGTAAAATGCCCAGCCAGTGGGTTTGTACAAGCCAGTGCATACCTAGTGCCGGTCCCAAGCCTGGATAGATTGGGGAGAGTTGGGTCAGGAAGGGCATCCGGTGTAAAAACCTACGCCAGATCAAATATGCAAAACAAATCTGCTGTGGCGAAAGAAGTAGAGTTGAAGAGTATAAGTGCACCAGGGCTCTCGACCTTTGGTACAATGGAGGTCAAAGGAAGAAGAGACCCTTACAGTTATACTACAATTTTGTTGTTTGGGCAAGTGCATTTTGGGTCCGGCAAGTGATTTTTTTTTTTTTTTTGGTACTTGCCCGACCAGACAAAGTGGATAATGTAGAGCCCTGCAACAGGGCTTCCTCAACTGCTGGGGTAACTGGCACCTCTTTGAGAATTATGGCAAGAGCAGCTTGATCTATTGGTGCTTTCTGTAAAGCTAATTTGTCACAACATCCACTGTTAAAAGCTGGATATGAGTAAATCTGAACTGAATTAAAACATTTAATCGCATTTCTGTGCTCTTGTATGGTGTTGTTCAGAATCATGCTGCTATTAGAAAGAAAGAAAGAGAGAGAGAGAGAGAGAGAGAGAGAGAGAGAGAGAGAGAGATGTGAG
>JANZLB010000022.1:2491624-2503383 GCA_026167865.1 Notarius quadriscutis
CTATGCTGCCATATATATATATATATATATCTATATATATATATATGAGAGAGAGCAAAAACAGAACATTATACAGCTGTAGAAGAGTGTGTTGAAAGGATGTTCATAAGAGTCCATTATAATTACAGCAGCATTTATTTTAGAAGGTAGAAATCTACATTCTTTCCATGTGAGATGAATCTATACTCTTGTTTATGAAGCCCTGCTTTCTGTAATTTACAGTCATCACTGGAGTTTATCCATGATAGTATAGTAATTACCTAGCTAAACAACATTATATCATTTCTTCTACTTAGCCAGTTGTGACAAGATTAGTTATTAACATGCAAAATACTGCCAGTAAACTTGCCAGTATATGATACAAAAATGGTCTGAAATACCAAGTAAAAAGCATGTTAGGAAGATCAATTGTAGTCACACGCATCATCTTTCATTAACTAATCTGGTTAATTAATTTATAGGCGATGTTGTGTCAGTGTGCTTGGCCGATTATGACAAAATTGACTAAAACATTGACTTGGAACAGATTAAATTGACACACAACTTTAGTCTGTTCTCAGTTAACTTAGTGTCATCAGCTCCCAGATTCACTACTCTTTTTTTTTTTTTTTTTAAATCAGATTGCATATCAAATAACAATATTATCTGGCTTTGCTGTCTGTTTAGTTATGGATTCTGCCATATTCACTTTCTTGAACAGTGAAGAGATTAGTGTATTTATAAAAAGACTGATAGGAGTGATATAAACATAACCAGGTGTTTTTTTTTTTGGTCCCCAGACATACAATACACCTGCTTTGATCCCATCATTTCAATAATGATGTAACGCTGTGTTTCTGAGATATTTCCATGTTATTTGTTTAGCAATAAAAACAATTAATATACGCCAGCACACCTTTAAATTAAATTGAAATGCCTCAAAACCCAGCTGTTTTGTTTATGACAGCTAACAATACCTTGTTTGCCAAGGGGTATAAGACCAGAATGCAGAAGCTTTAGAATAGTGAATTACAAAGGTTTAGAATGGATCTGATGGCAGGCATCATCTTCTTCCAGACAGAAAAAAAAGAGAAAAGGACACTAAGAAAGAGTGAGACCTAGAAGTTTGAAAATGGATACCTAGAGCCTAATGAGGTGTGGAGTTTTGGTTGAACAGCTTGTCATTCTGATGGTTGTGAGGCTTATATAATGCAGTCACGTAGCTCCCACTAACACTACAGCACCTTCTCTCTGGAGCTGGAAGTGGTATACTTGATAATAGGCATGTAACAATATAACGTGCAATTATAATTCATGATACAAATTTATGATGATTTGAATTGATGAGATAAAAATTGTGATTATCATCAGGTTTTTCCAAACTGTAATTTCTTTGTTTAGATGGCAGAGGGCACAATAACGTACAATAGCAGGAATGGACATGTCTTGACTGTAGGCGGAAGTAACACAGCTCTCATGCCGCAAAAACACACAAAAAAGAGATCTAAAATGGGAAAGAGTTGTGTGATTGTACAAATAGATTTAACAAAAATCAGAGCTCTCTTTTTCCAGACTGCTGAGAGCTAAAGAAAAGCGAAGTAACGGTGGCACGGTGGTGTAGTGGTTATCACTGTCGCCTCACAGCAAGAAGGTTCCGGGTTCGAACCTTGCGGCTGACAGGGGCCTTTCTGTGTGGTGTTTGCATGTTCTCCCCGTGTCTGCATGGGTTTCCTCTGGGTGCTCTGGTTTCCCCCACAGTCCAAAGACATGCAGATTGTACAATGGGGCCACTGTAATTGGCGCAAGCTGTAGTGGTTTCCAAGTATGTACATATATAGATCTTGCTATGGCAAAAAACTAATAAATTAAATGAAGGTAGTACAGATGTTCATAAAAGTTTATTATTAAGGAAAAGGCCTATTTGTTATTAACATTTTTAGTTTTTAATAAAAGGAATATTTGTCAACAGTAGGCACTTCACATTCAGCGCTAGAAGCGGGCGACACATTGCGCCACATGCATTGTGTGCAGCGAGCTCACAGCAGGAATTTTGTCATATAGCAAAATTGGATTCGGAAATTCCCCTGAAACATGAAATGGGTTTCCCCTGACCTAATTTTGAACCAGTGAGAGTGCTGTGAATAATGTAGGCCTTTTTTCTGGTCCAAAACAAGATGTCAGCTGAAGCCTTGGATGAAAATGTGTCAAAGGTGAGATGTTTTTGCATTTCCTGTCGTGATTGTAAGGGTTAACCTCCAAAACTATGTTGCTCATAAAACTACAACCTTTTCTGGTCCTAACAGTACCAGAAAAGGACCATGTAGATCCTGGTCTATCCATGTAGATTTCTGGTCCTAACAGTACCAATTAGGACCATGTAGATCCTTTCTGTTTTGTGCTACAATATTAGGTAGAGGTGGGATAATTAATTAATTAACTAACTAACTAACTAACTGACAATGAGAAGAATTGATGAATTATCAATGACGGATCAATTAATGAGGTGACAAACTGTCAACTACACTTGGCTAGCAGTACAATGTAATGAATGAATGAATGAATGAATTACATTGCAACATTAATTATGTGGAGTAATGAACTGATGAATTGAGAAGAGTAACAGAGAAATAAAATACTCGGAACTGCCATTTCTGCATCAGTTGAGTTTCCCCCCCCCCAGTGCATGAAGGTTGTTTCATGGTCAAGGTCATCTGTATGTCATTCATGGCATTATGTACCATGTAGGTATGGAGTTGCTGATTATAGAAATATGGTTTGTACTTATTAAAAGAAATAAATAATGCTGGGAAGTTGAATCATGTTGTAATTCTTGAAAAAACACATTTATTGCACAATTTTTGGCTATAATACCATCCATCCATTATCTGTAACTGCTTATCCTGTGCAGGGTTGCAGGCAAGCTAGAGCCTATCCCAACTGATTATGGGCAAGAGGCAGGGTCATCGTAGGGCTGACACATAGTGACACACACACCTATGGACAATTTAGAGCCACCAGTTAACCTAACCTGCATGTCTTTGGACTGTGGGGAAAACCGGAGCACCCAGAGGAAACCCGTGCAGACATGGGGAGAACATACAAACTCCACACAGAAAGGCCCCTGTCAGCCGCTGGCCTCAAACCCAGAACCTTCTTGCTGTGAGGCAACAGTGCTAACCACTGCACCACCATGCCTCCTGGCTATAATGCATCATACTTAATTACCTTTATTGATTTTTACTGAAATCACCATCTCTCTGCAACCGTAAAATATTTTTTCAAAATTCCAAAAGCTATGTTCTTCTTAGGGTGTCCTTTAATAGAGAACAGATTTAAAGATGAATTGAACCTGTTTGAAATTTTCAGGTAAAGTGCCTATTAATAAAAAAAAGTCTAAAGTCCTTCCCGCACCATATGGCAGCACCGATCTCCATTTCTATAGCCCTCAGCCTCTCGCCTATTACATAGCTAGGGTTACAGTGGGGGGCAAGTCCTCTGGTAATTACAGGAGTTTGACTCCCCACTCACATCTGTATTGCAGCATGCCTTGCCAGATGGCATTAGGTACCATTTTTATGATGGTCTTTGGTATGACCCAACCACGAGTAGAACTCACCATCTCCTGATTGAGAGGCAGACATGCTAACCACTAGGCCAACTTGTGGTTTTAACCTATTAGTAGGTTATTATATTTTACTCTCACTTTTACAAATGTGGGTAAAGAATTATTATTGGTTTAAAAAAATGAAATGAAGGGTTTTTATCATTTAAAAAATGAATATTGAAGTTGATAAATAATAGGAAAATAAATGTTGCATTTTATACTAATAAAATGTTCCTTATTTAATTTTTTTCAAAAAGACTGTGAAAATCGAATTGTGAACCCAATATCATGAATTGAATTGAATTGTGAATTGGGTGAATTGTTACATGCCTACATGATAATAAGGATTTGGGTTTTATTGCATGTGGACTGTGTATGATAATTAAATAATATTGGCTGGCATTGAGTGGTCTATCAGATATATTCCATTCAGCTTGCATCATATTGAACGAGTCGAAGGCGAGTAGCTGAATGGAATATATCGGATATACCATGAAAAAAGCCAGCCAATATTATTATAATACATACACATTTGATGGAACAATTATAGATTTTACAAAAAGGTAAGAACAGGAGGTGATTTACCAGTATTGAATGCTGATTCTCATCGAATGTAAGTCAATGTTCTGTCAATCTAATGTACAAAGTCAAAGTTCTAACAATAAAAATGGTACAAGTCCAAAAAGGCTGAACAACAACCCAACTTGTATACAAGCTATATCCAGATTGACAGTTCAAGTTCAAAGTTACTTTTGGTCGGAGTTAATTGTTACATTGCAGTTGTTCAAAACAAAAGGGCTTTGCTGAGTGAAGTCCACGAGTGAAGTCCTCTTGTAAAAGTCTCTGTCACTTTTCCTCTCCTCCAAGTCGAACTTTGAGAATATTTCTCTCTTTTCCAGTTTTTCAATGTCAGTTGGTCTGTTTTTCTCTTGTAAATATGCGTGAAGAATATCCAGTGAAGTTTTGGTCACCTTTCGGGTGTTCAGCGTGTCTTTTTCTTTAAATCTTCTGCTTTTAATGAAGCAAACTTCGCTGCCATTTTTGTTTACAAACTGTCACAGTCACTCACAAGCATGGAAGTTTTATGTCTCCGATGTGTCTCTTTTCCAGTTTTTCCATATATTTAATGCAGAAGATTAAATGCGTGAAGAATATCTAGGGAAGTTTTGGTAGCCTTTCGGGTGTTCAGTGCGTCTGTCTCTTTAAATCTTCCGCTTTTAATGAAGCAAACCTGGTGGCCATTTTTGTGAACAAACTGTCAGTCACTGACTAGCACGGAAGTTTTACATCTTCGATCAGTGCAGTTACCGTCTAGCCAGTGTAGCATTGAGCAGTACCATTAGCGAAGGCCAATACAAGCTTACCCACAACTCAGTGCTGTTAGCGCATCAGTCCAGTTACCTTCTAGCCTGTGTAGCATTGAGCAGTAGTGTTAGCGAAGGCCAACGCAAGCTTACTCATGACTTGGTACTGTTAGTGCAGGAGTGCAGTTACCTTCTAGCTGGTGTAGCACTGAGCAGTAGCGTTAATGAAGGCCAATGCAAGCTTACCCACAACTCAGTGCTGTTAGCACATCAGTCCAGTTACCTTCTAGCTGGTGTAGCATTGAGTAGTAGAGTTAGCAAAGGCCAACACAAGCTTACTCATGACTTGGTACTGTTAGTGCAGCAGTGCAGTTACCTCCTAGCCGGCATAGCAGTAGCATTAGCAAAGGCCAACGCAAGCTTACCCATGATTCAGTGCTAGTAGCGCAGCAGTCCTGTTACCTTCCAGCCGGTGTAATGTTAGTGAAGGCCAATGCTAGCACAGTCAAGCTGAATATTATTATTATTATTATTATTATTATTATTATTATTATTATTATTATTATTATTTTCCCTGTGTAATTTACTTCGTTACTTTTAAAATCAACATTGACAGCTACACACGACAGAGCAACCTGGCAGCCAAAATTCCCTCAAAATCTTCTGTGTTTAACGAAGCAAACCTGGCGGCCATGTTTGTTTACAAATTTTCACAGTCGCTCACTCGCTAGCGTAGAAGTTTTACGTCTATGGCATGTGACGTCATGTTGTCTTGACAACTGTGCAATATCGTAAACCATATTCAATGCTCACTCTCCATTGGGTAGAGTGACGTAATACACGTAGGATAAGCGATATGCTAACAATATTGCATGCTGTCAATAAACCCACTCGAAGGGAATACAGTAGAACATGTTTTTATTCCATGGAAAAAGTGTCCTGTATGGATAATAATTCGTATTATTTCTAGCAACGATTAGAAATGCTACAGAATTGTTTCTAATCCCTGATTTCTAGAATATTTATGTCAATGCTAGATAACTAACTTCCTAGACAAATTATAGCCTCGTATAAGAACAAAAAGCAATTTTGTTAAAGTACAGTGCCAATGTGAAATGCGATTGCACCGGTGGGGGGAGGGGGGTGGCAGCGGCACTACACACGCATCATGCTTGAACGCATTTCATACCGAAAAGCAAAACCGTCACTGTGCTGCTGTCGTATGTTGCTTGATCTCATCAGTGAAAAACAATCATCAGGGAGTTAAAACACCGAGTTTGTGTCAGAATTAAATGTAATTCCATGTTGCACTCCAGTTCACATCCATCACTGTGTCGCAGTTGTACCGCACTGAAATGCAGTCACTGCGCAATTGTCGTTTTCAGAATTGTTACGAAAACATGCGGTTAAAAATACTTACAGCTCAGAGCAGGGCCTGTCAATGTACTTTGACTTAAATCTCTTTAACTCAGATCTTCACCGTATAGTCGTTTCTGCAGTTACTGTATACTGTATACTATAGGTGCAACATATGACAGCATCACCATGGCAACGGTGAAATGCTGCATGGCGGTTTACATGAAACCTGAAATGAGTCACGGACTGACTCTTCTGTAAACGCTGTATAAGACTGACTCCATTCATGCACACACACACACACACACACACACACACACACCCTGGGTTAAAAGTTAGAACTGAACTCTACACTTTTCTTCCTCAGGTGGTTAAACTGTTGGGTCCAAATGTACATTATGTCCACAAAGAGCTGATCACCTTACTGCAGGATGACTCATTAGAGGTGGGACCCGTGTGTGTGTGTGCGTGTGTGTGTGTCCTGTTAGACACATGTTTTTGCTCACACTGTTATGAGTGGGTGGATTGATTGTGTGTGTGTGTGTTTCACTGCTGTCAATCCTCTGCCACATGGGGCTGTGTGATGTGTGATGACACTCTTCCCACTGTCGCTGTACTGTCCATACGATCTGTAACACTGCCGAGTGGTTCGTATTGAAACCCCTCAGTGCTCCAGTTCTACTCTGATCATTTCTCAGGGATTTAAACATGTCACTGTCACAAGTGATTATTTTCTCCACATCAGCTGCTCACTACTGGTGTAAATACAGCACTTTGATCCTGTTTACCAGCTGTGTGTGCAGGGAACTAGCTGTCTGAGCCTCTGTCTGAGCCTGTATCTGAGCCTTCTGTCTGAGTCTGTGTCTGAGCCTGTATCTGAGCCTTCTGTCTGAGTCTGTGTCTGAGCCTGTATCTGAGCCTTCTGTCTAAACCTCTGTCTGAGCCTCTGACTCTCTGTCTGAACCTCTGTCTGAGCTTTTGGGCCTGTATCTGAGCCTTCTGTCTGAGCCTGTATTTGAGCCTTCTGTCTGAGTCTTCTGTCTGAGCCTTCTGTCTGAGTGTATATCTGAGTCTGAGCCTGTATCTGAGCCTTCTGTCTGAGCTTGTATCTGAGCTTTCTGTCTGAACCTCTGTCTGAGCCTCTGACTCTCTGTCTGAGCTTCTGAGCCTCTGTCTGAGTCTGTATCTAAGCATTCCGTCTGAGCCTCTGACTCTCTGTCTGAGCCTTCTGTCTGAGCCTCTGAGCCTCAGTCTGAGTCTGTATCTGAGCATTCTGTCTGAGCCTCTGACTCTCTGTCTGAGCCTCTGAGCCTCAGTCTGAGTCTGTATCTGAGCCTTCTGTCTGAGCCTCTGAGTCTGTATCTGAACCTTCTGTCTGAGCCTCTGACTCTGTCTTAGTCTCTGTCTGAGCCTCTGACTCTGTGTCTGTCTCAGTTTGTGTCTGAGCCTCTGTCTGAGTCTGTGTCTGTGGTGTTTGCAGGTACTGGATGCTCTACTCAATCATCTCCAGGAGACATTGGAACTGGCAACATCCAGGGGAGAGGGAGCAGGACCTGAGAGCAAGGTGCCTCAGCTAATGTACTCTACTAGGAATTATATACTACTACTGCTACTAACAGTTCTACTACTAGTAAAACAACTCTTCCTTCTCCTACTAATTCTACTAAAGCTACTACTTGTCAGAATACAGGCACTCACAAATGTAAGTGCAGGGGAGAGCGGGGATGCAAACAGGAAGTGCAATCAAATCAGTAAGCAAACTCGTAGTCAGAAAGCATGCAGGGGTCTGTCAATCGGCAAACAGAATAGTAGAGAGCAGACTAAAGAGTTAAACGGGTAAATGTAGCAAAGGTTCAGGAAACTAGAGGCAGGCAGATAAGAAAGGCTCGGTATGACTGGGTAAACACAGAACGATACTTCACACTGAAGGTGTGCGTGAGAGAGAAAGAGAGAGAGAGAGAGAGAGAGGCTTAAGTAGCACTGCCGATGAACAATTAATGACAGTCAGCTGAACTCAATAAGAGGGAGACGGGGGCGCTGTGAACTTTGGGCGTTGTAGTCTTGGGAAGCCATGTTTATAGTTTGGTTAGAGTTTTGACTCACAATGCCATTACTGACAACTACTACTATTACTACTACTACTGACACTACGACTACTGACACTACTACTACTACTACTGCAACTGACACGACTAATACTGCTACTGACACTACTACTACTGCTACTGACACTACTGCTACTACTACTGACACTGCTGCTACTGACACTACTACTACTACTACTACTACTACTGACACTACTACTAATGCTACTGACACTACTACTACTACTACTGACACTGCTGCTACTGACACTACTACTACTACTACTACTACTGACACTACTACTACTGCTACTGACACTACTGCTACTGACACTACTACTACTACTACTACTGCAACTGACACTACTACTACTACTACTGACACTACTACTACTACTACTACTACTGACACTACTACTACTGACACTACTACTAATGCTACTGACACTACTACTACTAGTGCAACTGACACTACTACTACTGACACTACTACTACTGCTACTGACACTACTACTACTACTAATACTACTACTGACACTACTACTACTATTACTACTACTGACACTACTACGACTGCAACGGACACTACTACTACTACTGACACTACCACTATTATTACTACTACTATTGACACTACTACTACTGACACTACTATCATTATGACTACTATTGACACTACTACTACTACTACTGACACTACTACTACTATTACTACTACTGACTCTACTACTACTATTACTACTACTGACACTACTACCACTACTGACACTACTACCATTATGACTACTATTGACACTACTACTACTACTGCCACTACTACTATTATTACTACTATTGACACTACTACTACCGCTACTACTGACACTACTACTACTGTACTACTACTGACACTACTACTATTATTACTACTATTGACACTACTACTACTACTGACACTATTACTACTGACACTACTACTACTACTACTACTGACACTACTACTACTACTACTACTACTACTACTACTGACACTACTACTACTACTTGAACAACTTTTCCTCTTCCCACTAATTCTACTTAAACTACTATGACTAATAATAATGCTGCTACTGGTACTATTACTCCTACTACAACTAATACTACTATTTTTCCTTCTCCTCCTCCTCCTCCTCTTCAGCAGGTGAACGTTCCTGACCTGGTTCCTGCGCTGGTGGGTGCTGAGCAGAAGGCGGCGTCCTCACTGCGCTGGCGTGTTCATGAGAAGCTGCTGCAGCGTTACTCCTGTCTGCCTCGCGTCATCTCTGGAGACCACATCTACTTCCGCTTCCTGCAGAGGATGTTCAGCATCATCACTACTAATGTGACACACACACACACACACACACACACACCTGGCACATACTCACAGGAGATATAAGCCTCTTTTCCCCTCCTGTGTGTGTAGAATGTTTTACCGGTGCAGAGGGAAGCAGCCCGGACGCTGTGTGTGTTTCTGCGCTACAACCGTAAGCAGGAACACAGGCAGGAGATCATCAGCAAAATAATGCAGGGTGAGTGAGCGTTACATTCACACGGGAATTAATACACACCAGGAGGTGTGAAGTTTAAACTGAATGTCTTGTAATGCTTTTAAACAACATTCGGGTGTACAGTTTTTGAGATCTTATCAATTTAGGGAGATCATATCAATCTGATAATAACAATAATTAACATGAGGCTGAATTAATTGTTTGTCATTTCCAAAATATTTAAGGACTTTTAATCCTTAGATAACAATTCATACCGACTTCACTTCTGTTTAGATTGTTAGTTCCTCTTCCTTCTTCTTCTTCTTCTTCTTCCCTCACCTTCTTCTTCTTCTTTTTCATCTTCCTTCTTCTTCTTCCCTCAACTTCTTCCCTCTTCTTCTTCTTCTGTTTTGTCTTCTTCTTCTTCCCTCATCATGCTCTTCTTGACGATTATGACTATTGTCATGCTATTTTAATATTTTCCTATTGTACATATTGACTAAACGTAATTACATTGAATGTTATTCTTTACTATCTATATTTTTACCTTATTTAAGAGCTCGCTCAAGGGCGGAGTTACTGGAACCGGTTACGGTTTCTGGACCTGTGTGACATCGCTATTGATCTCTTCTCGAAATCCTATTTCTGTAAACACTTCCTCCTGCAAGCGCTGGAGCTCATCTCCGACCCCGTGGCTAATGTCAGGTGACCTCTACATCTGCACCTCGATCACATAACCCCCTGCTGTAACACTACCCACAGTGCATCGTGCTCATTATTCCTCTGAACGAGGATTAAAGTGTCTGTGTGTAACTGACCGTGTGCAGGTATAAACTGTGCTACATGCTGCCCAGGCTCAGGTCCACCATCCGGCTACCTGCAGATAAACATCTGCTCCAGCAGCTGGAGTTCTGTGTCAGAAAACTGCTCTGTCGCGAGAAGGACAAAGACGTCGTAGCCACCGTGCGCAAGGTGAGACACATTCTCACTTGCGCTTCTCTAAATAAGCAAGAATACAAAAATAATCACATTCAAAAAAAAACAACGTAAAACATTTTTTTTTTTCTCAGACAGTCCTGGAGTTGGACAAAATGGACATCACGGAACCGGTATGTATTGATTTGATTGATTAATTTTTTGATTTCTCTCGAACCTGTTCATGCTTTTATCAGAGAGTATTTGAGTGTTGTGAGATCTTAGAGGATTTTTCACTCTGGCAGTATCATAAAAGGCATGAAAGAGACCTGCTGGACCAAAAGAAGGAGAAGGAGGAGACCTTACTGCTGGAAATGGTGAGAGCTCACTCGTGTAGAAGAATAAAAGTGAGCTGTTACGGGGTTTGTTTTGATGACAAATGCACCGTTGTCTTCTAGAGAATCACAGGCTGGATTATCAAAGCGTTACGTAAGCAGGTATTATTTTATCAGGACAGTACACACTCGGGAATAATCCAATCCCATTAGTCCAATGGCAAGTAGGCAGAAACAGTTTAGTGACCAATGACATATCAATGCCTCCTCTGATACGTGCTCATGGACTTAACTGGGATCATGTGTCTTGGATCCACACAAAATAAGTCAGTGTTGAAGGAGGTGGGTTTGCAGAATGATAAACCAGAAGGTCGAGGGCATAGGAGCTCATCTGTCCTGCCATCAAACCAACCATGACGGCCAAAACATTGAACACAACTCAAATGTGACGATGTGAGAGAGGACTAACCTCCACAACAAACTGGTCCTAAAGTTTGTTCCCTGAGGAAAGCTCTATCCAAAACATCGATCAGAACTGGAATCAGGTGAGAGCTGTGAGAGGAGATAAAATTCGAGTGAAAACTCATTAAGGTGACCTAATTAGCAGCCCGTTAGCAAATTTTTTTTTTTTTTTAAGATATTTTTTGGGCTTTTTTCACCTTTATTATTGGATAGGACAGTGTAGAGACAGGAAA
>JANZLB010000022.1:3099745-3109968 GCA_026167865.1 Notarius quadriscutis
AACATTTGCAACATCTTAGTACACACATTAAAAGACCTAAGCCTCCTCAAGAAATAGAGCCTACTCTGACCCTTCTTGTAGACAGCCTCGGTATTGTGCTTCCAGTCCAGTTTATTGTCTATGTGAACCCCCAGATATTTATAGCTCTCTACCACCTCTACCTCTTCCCCCAGGATGGAAATGGTGTTTAGCTTAGCCCTGGTCCTTCTAAAGTCCACCACCATCTCCTTGGTCTTGGCCACATTTAAGAGCAGGTGGTTGTTACCACACCACTCCACAAAGCATTCCACCAGTTGCCAGTACTCTGTTTCCTCCCCCCCGACACACCCCACCAATGCAGAATCATCTGAGAACTTCTGCAGATGGCAAGACTCAGAGCTGTAACAAAAGTCAGAGGTGTAGAGTGTGAAGAGGAAGGGGGATAAAACAGTCCCCTGAGGTGCTCCTGTACTGCTGACTACCCGCTCAGACACACAGCCCCCAAGCCGCACAAACTGTGGCCTATCTGTAAGGTAGTCCATAATCCAGGAGATGATGGCAGTGTCCACTGCATCCTCTGCAGCTTTTCACCCAGCAGCACAGGCTGAATTGTGTCAAAAGCACTGGAGAAATAAAAAAACATGATTCTCACAGCGCTGCCTGCTCTGTCCAGGTGAGAGTGAGCTCTCTGGAGCAGGTAAATGATGGCATCCTCCACCCCCACCTTAGGACAGTAGGCAAACTGTAAGGGGTCCAGGGAGGAGGTCACCTGTGATCTTAGATGGGCCAAGACCAGTCTCTCCAGCACCTTCATAATGTGCGATGTCAAGGCAACCAGTCTATAGTCATTAAGGGCCGATGGAGTGGGCTTCTTTGGGACCGGAACAAGGCAGGATGTCTTCCACAGCACAGGCACCTTCCCCTGCCCAAGGCTAAGATTGAACAGGTGCTGTAAAATCCAGCACAGCTGGTCTGCACAGGACATCAGGACCCTGGGACTGATGCCATCTGGACCTGTAGCCTTGTTCAGGTGGAGTTTTACCAGCTGCCTTTTCACCTGGTTGCTGGTGACAGACATACAGGTGGGAGGGCTAAAGGAGGACAGGGAGGAGGAGGAGGGGGCAGCATTGTCTGCTATGGTGATGGAATCTGGGGGGTGGGGGGGGGGAGCAATGGGTGTCAGCAGTCCTGTTTGCTGAGGTGGCATGCAAGGGAAGCCCCTGTGTGGAAGTGGAGAAAGTGGGGCAAGTGGGACCTGTGGAGCTAGGGGAGGCGGGGAAGATAGACTGGGCCCTGCACTGAACCTGTTGAAAAATGTGTTCAGCTCATTGGCCCTGCTGAAACCACCCTCAGCCTGACTCCCCTTCACCTTAAACCCAGTGATTTTCCTCATCCCACTCCACATGTCTCGCATGTTGTTTTGCTGGAGCTTGTGTTCCAGCTTCCTCCTGTATGCCTCCTTGCTCTCTCTCAGCCGCACCTTCAGCTCCCTCTGCACACTCCTGAGCGTCTCTCGGTCACCCTCTCTGAAAGCTCTTTTTTTCTTATTCAGCAGTCCTTTCAGGTCACTCGTGACCCACGGTTTATTGTTGGCAAAGCACCTCACCATCTTTGCAGGTACTCTGCTATCAACACAGAAGGTGATGTACTCTGTTGTACAGTCAGTCATGGAGTTGATGTCATTTCTATGGGGCTCACAGAGTGCATTCCAATCTGTGACCTCAAAACACCCCTGTAGAAGATCTGTGGCTTCAGGTGACCAGCGCCACACAGACTTTTTGGTCACTGGTTGCCGCTGTACAGTGGGTATGTAGGTGGGGGTGAGCAAGACCAGATTGTGATCGGATCTGTCCAGGGGGGAAGGGCAGTAGAACTGTAGGCATCCTTCACATTTGCATTTAATAAGTCCAATGTTTTATTCTCTCTGGTCAGACAATCCACATATTGTTTAAATGTTGGAAAAGTTGCAGAGAGAGAAGCATGATTAAAATCCGCTGAAATTGCTATGAATGCATTTGGATGTTGTGTGAGTAGTCTGGCAGTGACAGAGTTGATGACATCACATGCTATGTTGGTGTCAGCTGAAGGCAAAATGTAAACCACGACCACTATGACACAGGTGAACTCCTGTGGCAAATAGAACGGACACAATCCCACTGCTAACAGTACGATGTTCAGATTGCAGACACGCTCCTTCACCGTAACATGGCCAGGATTACACCATCTATTGTTCACAAACACCGCAACCCCCCTCCTTTCTTCTTACCGCTCAGCCTTCAATCCCGGTCAGCAATCACGCTCCTGCAGCCACGTCTCGGTAAAACGCATAAGGCTGCATTCACGGTACTCCCTCTGTGCTCTTATCAATGCCGCAAGCTCATCAGTCTTGTTTGCCAATGACCTCATGACGATTGATGGAATAAAGGGTTTAAATCGCCTTCTCCTGGCTCTTCGTAATACACCAGCGGCGTATCCTTCTCAACTCCTTGGGGATTTGGTGTCTTAATCCTGGCAGTAGCGATGGTTTGGAGAGTGCAATCAGCTGGTCCCGCAGGTAAACAATACTGCCCACATTGACATGACCCGACTCAGTGTAAGTTATAAAAACAATGAAAAAGTATAGGGAGGGATTCTAAAGATTTCTCAACTTCAAATAAAATATATGTTATAAAACTCAATAAAAAGATTGGATTTGGTCAGACTTTCTCTCACATCTCATCTCATCCACACAGATTTATTCCTCCTCCGGAACAGCTGGAGATTTGGATTTGCTTTATATAATCATGTATTTGAAATAGTTTTTGACTGATTTCATAACAGAAACAAGTTGCAGTTGATCGAGTGAAGGGTTAAAACTCAGGAGTTTTCACTTGAGCAGACTTTTTATGAAACAGCATTCAGGGCCCCAGGTTTCATCTCGTTTCACCCTGAGTACAGATTACAGTGTGTGATGGTATCAGAAGAGAATCCACAGGTCACTAAGCTGAAGTGAGCTGAAGCAAGTCGCACACGGCTCATATTCAGGAGCAGAAGCAGTGAATGTGACATTGATGGCCTCCTTTCACACAGAAAACAGCATTCACACAAGGTCATGGTGTGCTCAGGGGCTTCGAACCGCTGATCTGAAACACGATGACTCATAAACTCCAACAGGGACATTCTTATCTTCTTAACCCTTTCATAGTCTGCAAAAAAAAAATTCTTTAATGTACTAATTAATTTATGCATTTAAAATTTTTTTTATACCAATTATGACAAAAAAAATACACCAATGGTTTTCTTATTAATTAATTAATTAATTAATTAATTAATTAGTCTTGCCACAAATTTGGCATCTACTGGAAATAATCATGTTTCAGACATGCATGTGTGTTATAGACTGTATGAAACCAACAAAAACCGTTAAACCTAATAAACAAAAAGATATTTTGGAAATGAGCAAGTTACTTAAAAAAGTTTGTGCAGAAAATGTTTTAACTAAAGTCAATATAAAAGTAAAAATGTAAATTCTGTATGCAGTAAGTATAACAATATATTAAAAAGACTTATAGTTATTTTTTTTGTTTCATTAGACTTAGTAAAGGTAATAAACATGTATATGTATATTTCTGAACCAAAATGTATTTTTTTTTTAAACTGTAAGTAGTCTTTACAAATTAATTTCTTTCCCCAAACACAAGAACTTTAATTTAACTCATTTTTGGTCACTGCTTAACTTCATGTGTGTTTTTTTCTCCTCCTCATGTATATTTCTTAATTGTTGTCATTTTAAAATAGTAGAAGATAACAAAACATTAGGATCTTATACTAACAAGGGTGTAAAAACTTTTAACTGCTTGTGTATATTTGTAAAACCTGTAAAAAAAAATCTAACTTTTTTGCAGAAGAACCCATTTTTTCTTGTTACATCAAAACACCAATACAAGATAATTTTGCCAATTACAGATTTAAATACAGAACTCTGTATTCGGGGCCAGTGTTAGGTCAAAAATATGATGCTGGCAGAGGGTGTTAAAAAAATAGAATTTCCAAGAATTTGAGAGAAAAAGTGAAAATATTTACAAGACAAATGTCACAAATTTATGAGAGAAAAAAATATAAAAATTTACAAGAAATAAAGTCACAAGTTTACAAGAAAGAAGTCACAAATTTATGAGGAAAAAATCACAAATTTAGGAGGAAAAAGTCACAATTTCTTTTAGAAAATATATCACAAATTTACATGAAAGAAACTTGATTTATCAGAAAAAAATTCACAAATATTTGACAAGAAAATATCACAAATTTACAATGAAAGGGTCACAAATTTATGAGAAAAATGTCACAAATTTATAAGAAATAAGGTCAAAAATTTCCAAGAAAAAAGTCACAAATTTATGAGGAAAAAAAAATCACAAATTTACATGAAAAAAAACTTGATTCATCAGAAAATAATTCACAAATTTATGAGGAAAAACTCACAAATATTTGACAAGAAAATATCACAAATTTATGAGGAAAAAGTCACTAATTTACATGAAAAAAGTCACAAATTTACAATAAAGAACTCACAAATTTATGTCAAAAATAGTCACAAATTTATGAGAAAAATATCAAAAATTTACATGAAAAAAATCTAAGAAAAGTCAAAAATTTATACAATAAAAATCACAAATTCATGAGAAAACGTCACAAAATATTTAACAAGAAAATATCACACATTTCTGAGAAAAAAAACTCCAATTTATGAGAAAAAAAATCACAAATTTTTCAGACAAAAAAATCACAGATTTATGAGAAAAATTCACAAATATGTGACAAAAAATCACAAATTTATAAGAAACAAAACTATGAAAATAGTGTTGTTCGTTCCCCCCAGGAAGCACATCAACTACAAAGACTTCGCTTGTTATAACTCTCAGCTCAGCCGTTCCAAAGTAACAGACATTTGCACAGATGAGAAAAATCCATGCACTCAAAGTAACAGGAAACTACTTTTGCACAATCATTACACAATACGAAACAGCTAAAACAAAAACGATACCTGTGCGGGTTGTACATTCATCTCCTGTTATATCCAGGAAGTACGGCAATCAATCACACACTTCCCAGCTGCAGTGCGTTCTGAGAAATGGAGTCGAAAATCTCTTAGCACTTTATTCATTTATATCGTGCGATCGAGGACAAAAGACTGTGTTTCCTATAAACTCTCAGCTCAGCCGTGGCATCTATGGGGTGGCAAAGTTGAACCACAAAATAAAAAAAAAAACCAGGAAGTTCTGAACCTCTGGTGGTTTTCAGTGCAGTATAACTCCAAAATGGAGGTCAACCTTGGTGTGCCATCTCGGCTGCTTGGGAAATATCAACAGATGATACATTAACAGTTGCTTTAGTAGCAAATCTGTTTATGCTAAAACAAGGTCACTTGTTCTATTATCCCCATCACATTGCTCCTGAGGGTTTGGATGGCACGTGGCGTGGAGTATTAATAGATATCTGATGGTTTTCTTGTCACCAAAATGCACCCCTGTGGCTGGATATGGAGCCTGAGGCTTTTACAGCTCTGTCCCTGCCACCCTGCGATCTTACACAAATAAACCGCTGAGGCTATAAAAGCTGGCTAGCTGTTGAGTCACTGCCTGTAAATCCAGCCTCGGCTATTAAGTATCTATGTGCCGCTGAGGTCGACGCAAATGACCGATTTTATACGGAGATAATGCCAGCTTCTGTCTGGGATTTTAAACTATCACTTAGCTACACCGAGCGTGGATCTGATGCCGAGCAAGCAGGAGGCCTCATTTATGATCTAAATATCATTTCATCAAGAGATATTTTCCTGGTACTTGCATGAGTGGTGTCATCAAAATGTCTTCCGATATCACAAGCTGTCTTCATGAATCATGGAAAAGTTTTATTGATGATGCAGATTTAATACATTTTACGCAAACGTTTTTACTCACTTATCATTCCTGAACCATATTATTCCAGTAGTTTATCCAAAACGCACACAACTCGTCTCCTTTTTCCATTAATCTTCTTTACAGATGGTAAAACACTGGGAATCTCGACTCTACTGAACTCACTGACTCAAATGATTCAAGTGAGACAAATGAATCTCAGTCATGACTGAAAAAGTCACTGAATTCAATAATCATTTGCTCAGTGTGAGAAGACTCAATCTCAGTCATGACCAAAAGATTCATTGAGTAAAGTATTGAGTCACTGAAGATAAGATGACTGACTCTAAGCTGTGATCAAAAGATTTACTGTGTCAAAAAAGAACAAGAGAAGTGAATCTTGGTCATGACTGAAAGAGTCATTGACTTCAATAATTATTTGCTCAATCTGAGAAGACTGAATCTTAGTCATGACCAAAAGATTCACCGAGTCAAGTACTGATTCACTGAAGATAAGATGACTGAATCTACGTTGTGACCAAAAGATTCACTGTGTCAACAAACAACAAGAGAACTGAATCTTGGTCATGACTGAAATATTTATTGACTTAAATAATCATTTGCTCGATGTGATAAGACTCAATCTTAGTCATGACCAAAAGATTCACCGAGTCAAGTACTGATTCACTGAAGATAAGATGACTGAATCTACATTGTGACCAAAAGATTCACTGTGTCAACAAACAACAAGAGAAGTGAATCTTGGTCATGACTGAAAGAGTCACTGACTTCAATAATCATTTGGTCAATGTGAGAAGACTGAATCTTAGAAATGACCAAAAGATTCACTGAGTCAAGCACCGATTCACTGAAGATAAGATGACTGAATCTAAGTTGTGACCAAAAGATTAACTATGTCAACAAACAATAAGAGAAATAAATCTCAGTCATGACTGAAAGATTCATTTATTAATCAAACACTGATCTACTAAACAAGAGAACAGCTAGTGTTATGACTAAAAGGATTCACTGACTCAAATATTGATCCAATGATTGAGAGGAAGAGTGAATCTCAATCATGACTGAAAGATTCATTCGGTCAAATACTGATTCACTGAACACGATATGAGTGAATCTCTGTTCTGACGGAAAAGTTCACTTAATTTGTTGAATGACAAACAAATGAATCTATATTATGACATCTTGGATTCACTGAATAAGAATCAGTTAGAGTGAAACACTGATTCACTGAATGAGAGATGACTCTAGGACATGGATATAAAGATTTGCTGATTCACTGACTCACTCTTAGGAATGAATCTCTGTCAGAACTGAAAGATTAAGTGAATCAAGCAATGATTTGTGAATGAAAGAGAAGTGAATGTCAGTCAGAAGTAAAAGGAGTCATCGACTCAAACAACTAGAGAAAAGCAAATCTCAGTCATGATTGAACGATTTATTCATTAGTCAAACCTTCTGAAAAAAAGAAGTGAATCTCAGTCATGACTGAAAGAATTTACTCATCTGAACCCGGATTCACTGAAAGATGGCAGCGTGAATCTCATTCATGACCAAATGATTCACTCACCCAAAACCTGATTCACTGAACAAAACATGAGTGAATCTCAGCCATGACCAAAACACTAATCTGTTGAATGAGAGAGAAATGACCTAAAAGATTCATTGACTCAAATACTGATTCGCTGAATAGTAAAGGAATGAATCTTGATTGTAGCAGAAAGATTCACTGATTCAAATCCTGAACCAGTGAGGAAATGGGGATGGATCATGGTGCTGAGTAAAAGATTCACTGATTCAAACACTGTGAGAAATGAGAGAATCTGCATGACCAAAAGATTCACTGATTCGAACCCTGAACCACTGAGCAAATCAGGACAAATCTCAGTCCTGATCTAAAGATTCACTGAGTCAAACACTGATTGACTCCATGAGAGTTGAGAGAATCTTGGTTGTCACTGAAAGATTCACAGAGTCCAAAACTGATCTGCTGAAAAACGGATGAAGGAATCTCTCACGTGACTGAAAGAATCACTGATTCAAACCCAGATCCCATGTAGGATCTGGGTTTGAGTCAGTGATTCATTCAGTCATGTGCGAGATTCATTTCTGTCTTGTTTATTATCATGAAATGGATCTGTAGGAATATTTTAATGCTTTGACTTTTATGTTTTTGTTTTGCGATTTGTAGTCGCGAAACCTGACAGCAGAAATAAAAGAAATGATTCAGTGTTCGGTAGTGAACGATACTGATTCATTCACCATAGTTGATGAATCATTTAATGAATGAAACATGTCTTGTGCTTATAATGAAAAAAGATAAGCAAGTGTAGTTATAGCAGGAGAACCAGATGCTGTTTGTCTGAAAACAAAGTAAATCTTCGACGAAGTAAAGCTTCGAATCACATTATACAGTAATAAAATGCTAACATGGTTCTGCTGCTCTGATCGTTGGATAGTCAATTAAATAAACCAATAACTTTAGGCTATTCATAATTTAAATAGAAAATCAATACAGAAATTACTTGCGGGCCGAAAATCGTTTGTTTCTGATAAAAGAAAACACGAGGATTAATTGGAACAGAAATCTGCTCGCAGCTCAGGGAGATAACACGAAAGCAACCGTGATATGAGGCTAATTGACTGCGGCTGAGTTTGTCGAAAAAGAGTCGTGCTCATTGGAGGAAATGTTTACCGAATTCATTTCTGAAATTAATCTCTGTATAATTCCAGAAGTTGTTTCAAAAATACCTTTGCGATGTTTTGGGTGCTTTGAGGGAGAAATTATGAGAGAGAGAGAGAGAGAGAGAGCGCACTCCTGGATCTTTCATAGCCTGGTTAATTAGCTTGAAGTTATGCATGAAAGTAAGATAGCGATAAGGAAAGAAACAAACAAAAGGCAATTATGAGTCTCAGTAAGCCTCAGACTACACCAACAATATAATAAAAGTTGATCTTTTTACTCCTTTGTAGATCACTCAGGCATTAAACGTGTCACTACTTCTTATTCGTGTCTTGTTGTCGTGTTTACAACAAAGAAACACCTGAAAGACGTCCAGAACATTTCAGTGACAACAGAACCACCTCTGAGTTTACTGGCTCGAGCGATGATCACTACACCTTGATTTTCATACAAAAGTGAGTGATTAACAGCTACGTTGTATTGCATATTTACCACTTTATAACATTCTCACAACACTTAAAAGATGTTTGGGGACTGAAGACACCAAGTGATGAAGTGTTTCAGGTGTTATCGTGTCCCGTTCTTCCTGCAAACAGGTCTTATTTCTTATTTGTCTGTTTCTAAACTCACCACACATTCTCTATTGGGGACAGAGCGGACACACCGTCTTCTTCCACAGCCATGCCTTTGCAATCTGAGCAGAATGTGGTTTTGCGTCGTCTTGTTGAAACCTTCCTGGAAAAGATGTCGTCTTGAAGGCAGTAGATGTTGCTCCAAAATCTCACTGTACTTTTCTGCATTAATGCTTCATCACAAAAGTCTGAGTTACCTTTACTAAGGGCGCTGACACAACCCCATACCATGACACGCTGGCTATGACTTGTTCCTGGTAACAGTCTGGATGATTCTTTTCATCTTCAGAGTCCATTTCTTCCAAAAAAAAGACCTGGAATACTGATTCATCTGACCACGATACATGTTTCCACTGTGTGATGGTCCATCCTAGACACCTCCGAGCCCAGAGAAGTTGATGGCACTTTGGGACACAGGTTCCTTTTTGCACAATAAAGTTGTAACTGGTGTTTGTGGGTGTAACTCTGCATTGTAGCTTGATAAAGGTTTGCCAAAGTAATCCCGAACCCATGTGGTTCTATCAGCTGTAGATGAATGACAGTTCTTGATGCAGTGAGTGATCAGAGATCATGGGGGTTCAGATTAGGCTTGAGCCCTTTGCCCTTTACAGACTGAAATTCCTCCAGATTCCTTGAATCGTTTAATGATATTATGCACTGGAGAGGGTGAAATATCCAAATCCCTTCCTTTGAGGAACATTGTTTTTCAACATTTTAAGAATTTTCTCACTCATTTGTTGACAAACTGGAGATCCTTGACCCATCTTTGCTCCTCAAAGACTAGGCCTTTCCTGGATACTGATTTTGTCTGAAATAATGATTACAATCACCTGCTTCAAATCACATTATTATTTAATAGTTTTACTGCATTACTAGCCCTAAATTGCCCTCATCCCAACTTTTTTTGGCATGTGTTGCAGAAGTGAAACACAGGAATGGATGTATATTAACAAATGAAATGAAGTTCTCATCTCATCTCATTATCTCTAGCCGCTTTATCCTGTTCTACAGGGTCGCAGGCAAGCTGGAGCCTAT
>JANZLB010000022.1:3285089-3296039 GCA_026167865.1 Notarius quadriscutis
CCCTGATCTATACTTCTCCACAACTTTGTCTCTGACCTGTTTGGAGGCTCCTTGGTTTTCATGTTGCTTGCTTAGTCGTGTTGCAGAGTCAGGGTCCTTCCAGAACAGGGTGATTTATACAGACATCATGTGACAGATCATGTGACACTTTGATTGCACACAGGTGGATCTTAATCAACTAATTATGGGACTTATGAAGTGAATTGGTTGGACCAGCTCTTATTTAGGGGTTTCATATGAAAGGGGATAAATACTTATGCACACTCCAGATTTCTGTTTTTTTTTTTTCATCTCAATTATTGTTTGTGTCACAATAAAGCAATTTGCACCTTTAAAGTTGTACGCATGTTGTGTAAATCAAATGGTGCTAACCCTCCAAAAATCCAAAACCGGACAAACACCAAGGGGGATGAATACTTTTGCAAGACACTGTTGTTCCTGTTCTGACTTGTGTTACTGTATAGCAGTTATAGTCTTTAATTCGGTCACCAGACTCTTTTTTTTTTCTCTTTCTGTTGAAGTCAAAAAGTGTAAACTCCTCCTTCCTGAAGGTGTCTTTAAAGTGGAAATGTTAACGCGACTGTTATTTCTGTTCAATAAATCACACATTGTGCTGCTGCCACCTGATTGGCTGATGGGTGTGCAGGTATTCCTTGTCAAGTGGTCAGTAAGTTGTGAAAGTCATGATTGAGAATGTTTGCCCTTATGAATTTCTTATGCTCGCGCATTTGCCCTTTGCAAATGATTTGGCGCAGTCTAGTTTTACAGATGAAGAGAAGTGGTTGGATCCATTCAGGTGAAGCTGCTCCTCATTAATGTGACTGATGATGAGGCTCCTCGTTATAAACGCCTCCATCATTTCCTAGCTACAAAAGCTCTGACACTCCATTTTCTGCAAAATGCTTTGGAATAAAACAGAAATAATGACGTGATATTATTTAAACAGCATTCTCTGTGCTCACAGTCGACCCTCAGGCATACACCAGACATCCGTTCTGTCTTTTCATTCAATCTGTGGATCTTTTTTTTTCCCCAGCGATCCTACTTAATTTAAAATAAATTAAATGAGAGATTGAAATGAACAACCCACATTTATCTTGTTAATACTGTCATCAAATTAACAGCTCATTACCTCGACCCCCTGATCCAGAATATGCTTTATATGAGACTTCTGCTCATGGTGGGCCACGTTACAATCCGTAAGTGGGCTTTCGGTGATCCGTTACAGAAAGTGGGAATGTGGGAATACTGTCCAGCTGTTCAGAAAATCCATGAGACAGGATGGTGAATGTTAATGCTAAGAGTGTCACATTTAGCACAAGTGTGCTCTTGTTCAAATTTAATTAAATATCTAACCCTTTGGGTGGGTCCTGACCATATAGCACTATTGTACATCTGTGAATGGGATCTAAATATTCTGTAGTAACTTTCCTTGTGATTTTTGGATGTTGTCTTGTATTTTGAGCTGCTCAGTATTTTGTCGTATTTACATTACATTACAGGCATTTAGCAGACGCTCTTATCCAGAGCACTGCAAGTTGGCCTAGTGGTTAGCATGTCAGCCTCTCAACCGGGAGGTCGTGAGTTCTACTCGTGGTCGGCTCATACCTAAGACCATCATAAAAAAGTTACCTATTGCCATCTGGCAAGGCATGCTGCAATACAGATGTGAGTAGGGAAGTCAAACTCTGGCAGTTACCAGAGAACTAGCTCCCCCATTGTAATGCCAGCTGTATAGGCAAGAGGCTGAGGGCTATGGAAATTGGCACTGCACCTATATGCCTCAAAAGAGCTGGTTAGTACTGGGATAGGAGACTGCCTGGGAAGGGACTTTGATTTGATGTACAACATATCCTGGGGAGCAGTTAGGGGTTAGATGCCTTGCTCAAGGGTACTTCAGCCATTTCTGCTGGTCCAAGGAATTGAACCAGCAACCTTTTAGTCCTAAAGCTGCTTCTCTAACCATTAGGCCATGGCTTCTCTGTATATTCCCCATCAATACTCATTTCTTTTCACATTGATAGGGAATGCAAATCTTTGCCCTTCCCTGTATCCAGCCCCATTTAGCTCCTGAGAAATTTTATTGTACCTAGTGGTCAAAAATCAGAACTGCTAATAGACCAAGTGCTAATAGACCTCTTTTCCACCAGGGTACTTCCAGGGCTAGTTCACAGCCAGTGTTTAATCTTGAGCCAGTTCTTCACATTTTAACAGCCAAAGAACTGGCTGTCAGCTAGGAAGACTGATTCCAGAGTGGCACCAACTTGTTCTAGAGCCAAGAACCATTTAATTCACAGGCTAGGGGTGGGGTTATCAGGACCAATAAGACCAAATAAAACTTCATGACAAAAAACAGAGCTAGTGTAGAGTCTAAAGGTGGCACAGTGGTGTAGTGGTTAGCACTGTTGCTTCACAGCAAGAAGGTTCTGGGTTTGAGCCCAGTGGCTGACTGGCCTTTCTGTGAGGGCCTCCACTTCTCCCACAATCCAAAGACATGCAGTTAGGTTAACTGACTACTCTAAATTGTATGTGAGTGCGCAGAAAGGAACCGGCCACGCTACTGCTGCAAGTCCAGTCAAGTCAACCGAACATGGTTTGCCTCAAGCCCGGATCGAGTTCAGCAGTGACGGCGACATCTAGTCTGAGTAATTCAAAGAGAAAGAGACAATGTAGTCCACCATTATTGTTGTTGTGCTTGATGCTCATGTGGATGGCTAGCAGGACTCGGAAAGCTGAGATGTACAGTATACAGTCAAATAATAACATGGCTCTATGGTGGCTCTCTGGCCAATGGAAAACCAAACCTACAGTTCTTAAAAGGGTCTCAAACTTGAACCAGCTCCAAACCAGCACTAGCACCAACCCAGAACTAGCATTTGGTTCACAGTGGTGGAAAGGTGACCATACTGCCCGATCTATGAATCAATCTATGAACATTTTCATTGGAGGAGAAGCAGCAGACAGAACGATTAATGACAGGGTTGCCAAGGATTTTTTTTGTTTAAGTTTAAAAATACTCAGCGGCTGACAAGATCTTGTTTCATAGCTAATAATTGGAATTATATCTCACACATTTCTGCAAATAAAGGCAAACTATTGTATTCCGATGTACAGAACCATTTCTATTGTAATGATTGAGAGGGAAAGCGGGATTACGTAGATTCTCTGGTCTGATTTGAACTGTTTTAGCGATATAAAGCGCTACATTTGATAGAAACCCAACACTGTTCTCATCAATCTGAGAGCACCATCTCATCTGTGAAGCATTGTGGTGGTAGCACCATGTTGAGCATTACTTTGTCAGTTAGGGAGACTGGGATCTTGGTCATTTCTCTGACTAATCCTCTCCCCACAATTTACCCAAATATTATTCTTTGCGAGTTAGCGTGGGTTGAATGGAACAATGCAGCTGGCTGTAAAATTTTTATAGTGTCCAGCTAGTCCTTGTTTTTCCACATTTGCAGCTCAGCTAAATTCTAACATGCACAGAATCCTATATGCTAAAGATAAGCTAGTCAGCGAGCATTATTAGTCATATATGATATACACTCACCAGCCACTTTAATAGGAACTTGTCATTGTTGATTCTAAGATCTCTGTTCTTGGCTGCAGGAGTGAAACCCAGTGGGTTCTTCTGCTGTTGCTTTTCTGCTGAGATGTTTTTCTGCTCACCACGGTTATACAGAGTGATTATATGAGTTACTATATCCTTCCTGGCAGAAAAGCTCAAACCAGTCTGGCCATTTTCTGATCTCTGACTTCTCTTATCAACAAGGCATTTATCTACTTTACTGTCGCTTGCACGCTCACTCACTGTGTTTTTTTTTTTTTTCCGCACCATTCTGTCCGTGTAAACTCTCGAGACTGTTGTGTGTGAAAAGCCCAGGAGATCAGCATTTTCTAAAATACTCAAACCAACACCCACGCCACACACAGTGAAAGGAAGTCACAGCTTTTCCCATTCTGATGTTTGAACATTGTGAACGGTAACTGAACTTCTTGATTTGTATCTATGTGATTTGATGCACAAGGGATCAAGTGTGCATAGGGACTGGCTGATTCGAGAACTGCATCAAACAGCTGTAGGTGGATGTAAGGGTGTTCCTAATAAAGTGGCCAGTGAGTGTATGTTTAGTAACATATGTTTACAGCTGGTTGTTCTGTCCTCTCCTTCCTTCTGCAAAGAGAATTTGGGAAACAACAAAAGAATGAAATAAACACTTTGTGAAAGAGGCTCGTCCACTGATATCCTGTGTGTGTGTGCATCATTGATATATCAGTGTTTGTAGTGATCAGGCAGATTGTAACAGTGTTGACCTTAAAATGACAGCAGGCTTCTCATGAAGCTTTAAAGGTCTCCAGTTCTGCCTCCTTCCTCTCGACAGAGCACAGAACACTACCTACTCACAAAACTTATTCAGCGAATGTAATTTTCCCGAGCTATTACATTCCGGAAATCTGAAAAAGCAAGCGTCCAAAAATAGTCCCTCTATTTCTATGAGTTCAACAACAAGTGGGGAAGAATGAGGTTCGAGATGGATTAAAACGTGAAGAACAGTGGCTGAAATTACTGCCTACGTGTGTGTGTGTGTGTGTGTGTGTGTGCATATTCAAATATTTAATAAATAATCGATGACTTTTAACACCTCAGAAATCATGTCTGTAAGTGGGTGTGTCTTGAAGGCCATATATGGAAATATAGGTGTGTCTTCGTCGCCATGTAGAAAAATAAGGTGAACTCTGAGTGGGCGTGCCTTTAAGACCAAATATAGCAATGCAGGTGTGTCTTTAAGCCCAGTTTAAAAAACAAAACAATAAAATAAAATAAAAGCAACTCTGTATGGGTGGAACTTTAAGACCATATATGGGAAAGTGGGTGTGTCTTTGAGGCTATATATAGAAATGTTGGTGTAATGTTTAAAAATGAGAGCAGCTTCAAGTGGATGTGTCTCTAATATCTAATACCATATATGGAAATGTGGGTGTGCCCAAATATAAGTATGTGGGCATGTTTTGGATTTAAAGCCTGCCTTTGATACCATTTAAGGTATTTGGGCATGTCCTTGAGTCTGTATGTCAAAATCAGAATAGTGCCCGTGTGTCCATATATAGGAATATGGGTGTGTCCTTCAAGTCCATACATGGAAATGAGAGTCACTGTGAGAGGGTGTGCCTCTCATATCTAATACCATATATGGAAATGTGGGTGTGCCCAAATATAAATATGTGGGCATGTTTTTGATTTAATACCTTTCATACCATTTTTGGTAATTGGGCGTGTCTTTGAGTCTGTATGTAAAATAAGTGGATCTGATTGGACATGCATGTGTGCCCATATATAGGAATATGGGTGTGCCTTTCAAGTCCATACATGGAAATGAGAGCCACTTTGAGTGGGTGTGCCTTTATGTACATTTTTGGTATGTGGGCAGGTCCATTTCTTGATATAGAGTGGGTGGAAATTTAAGACCATTTATGGGTAAGTGGGTGTGTCGTTGAGTCTATATATAGAAATGTGGGTGTGTATGTGTGTTCATGCATAAAAATGAGAGCAGCTTTGCATGGATGTGTTTCTAATATCTAATACCGTTTATGGAAATATGGGTGTGCCCAAATATAAGTATGTGGGCATGTTTTTGATTTAATGCCTGCCTTTGATACCATTTTTGGTAATTGGGCGTGTCTTTGAGTCTATATTTAAAATAAGTGTCTCTGATTATGCAAACATGGGTGTGTCTTTCAAGTCCTTACATGGAAATGAGATCCACTTTGAGCGGGCGTGCCTTTATACTCATTTTTGCAATGTGGGCAGGTTTTTGAGTCCATATATGGAAATAAGAGCAGCTCTGAGTGGGTGTGCTTTTAAGGCCATAAATGGGAATGGGGATGTCTTTGAGTCCATATATGGAAATAAGAGCAGCTGTGAGTGGGTGTGACTTTGAGATTTAAGTCTTGTGAAGGCCATTGATAATCATATGTTGGGTCTAAAAGTTTACACCCCCCAGTTAACATTAGTTTTGTGATGTAAAAAAAAAAAAAACAAGCTAAATCATATCAATTCTTTTTTCACCTTTAATGTAATATAGTAGCCACCAAGTGAAAAACAAATAGGAAAAAGAACCCAGTTCTTAATATATCCTGGTTGCATAAGTATGTGCACCCTTTAACTTCTATTTTATTAAAGCACTTTTTGTTTGTAAAGACACTTTCTGGGTAAGATTCTAGCAACTTATCTGAACCTGGCAAATTCATTCCATTCTTCCTTCCATAAATGTGCCAGCTCTGTGAGATTGTGAGGATATCTTATACACAGCCTCCTTCAAGTCATACCACAGGTTTCTGGTAGGATTTAAATCTGGGCTCAGACTGAGTCAGTTCAAAACATGGATCTTCTTCTTCTGAAGCTGTTGACTTGGATTTGTGCTTTGGATTGTTATTGTGCTGGAAGGTGCAAAACTGTCACATCCATAACACCAGGTTTTTCCTTCATGCTGTCTATCCAAGACAAGAAATACTTTAAATTGTACACTTTTTTGTGTTCATTCAGGTCTCCTGCATGTTATGCATACATATGATGTTTTCTTTGATGACCTCGAAAATTCAGTTTGTAGAAAGAGAAAGTGTGTCTCATACGTAGGAAAGTTTTGCCTGTTTGACGTCACTTCCATAATGCTGATAAATTGCTAAGTTGTTAACCAGCAGGTGAATATGAGCTACAGGATTTTCAATTCATATTCATTAAGTCTTCCTGCTCATGCTCGCCAGCTAGATAACGTTACACACATGACAATAGCTAACCTTCCAGGTGTCTGGACTCAAAGACTGGAAAATGAGCAATGAGTTCCTTAGAGTTCTTTTGGGGCCAATTCTTGTTCAGTGAAAAAGTCATAATTCTATCATGTGTGTCTGCACAATACGCCCATGCATGGATAGAATGTTTTTTTTTTTCCCCCACCATTTTTTTCCCCCAAAGATTTCACAGTGTGTATTAAGTTTTCCATAGCTACAGTAGTTTAGCGAAATAAGTTCACCAACTTGGGAAGGATTTGTAGTATTCTAAAGAATTAATGTAATTAATATAGCTAATGGAGCTACATTATGGAGAAATGGAAACCTTTTTTATTCAAGAGTCCTAGATTTTAACAGAAAAAACATCCACCCTTTGTGATGCTAGATGCACTAGCTGCTCCATTAGCTACATTAATTCCTTCTATGTTTCAAGTAACATGCATTTCATAGACTCGGCAAATAAATAAGCTTTTCTGTCTAGAAATAAGCAAATTATCTGCCAGTAGAAAAATTTTATCTAATCCAAGTGGGCTAAAGTTAACTGTATAACTTTATACTCACCTTGTCCTCTCCTCGGCCTACCCCACCCCACCCTGGCCCACCCAACTTTTGACTTTTGGCCCACCTTATGAGTGTTTAATAACAATCATGTGCCTATTTCTGTCCTATTTGATGAGGTTTCTGATTTCAAGTACCTTAGCTTGTGGGTAAACTCATTTGAGACAGACATTAAGGTCAGGAAAGTCAATCAGGAAGATCCGATTCAGATCAAATTTCAAAAACAAACAAAAAAAAGGCTTTGGACCAACTGTCTGAACGTAGCCTAAATGTTCCAGCAGGTAACCAGGTGAAGAACCGTGACAGGTTGTGAATTTTGAATAATGTGTGAGTTTACAGGCTACAAGGATGTTTGAGGTCTTAAACCTAAGATTTGAAAGACTATAAAGTTTTGTGAAAATATTAAATAATATAATCAAAGAACATCTGCTGCACTCTATTAGTGTAGGTCAGTTTGTTTGACCTCTTTACATTTTAGTTGAAATGTAGCTTGAAAAGCACTCAACAGAAAGGTCGAGCTTGGAAAGGTCTAGCTTGAAAACCAAGGCCTAGCTTGGAAAGTCCAAGCTTGGAAACCAAGGTCTAGCTTGAAAAGGCCAAGCTTGGAAAGGCCTATCTTGGAAAGGCCAAGATTGGAAACTAAGGTCTAGCTTGGAAAGGCCAAGATTGGAAACTAAGGTCTAGCTTGGAAAGGCCAAGATTGGAAACCAAGGTCTAGCTTGGAAAGGCCAAGCTTGGAAGGGCCCAGCTTGGAAACCAAGGTCTAGCTTGGAAAGGCCAAGATTGGAAACCAAGGCCAAGCTTGGAAAGGCCAAGATTGGAAACCAAGGCCAAGCTTGGAAAGGCCAAGCTTGGAAAGGCCTATCTTGGAAAGGCCAAGATTGGAAACTAAGGTCTAGCTTGGAAAGGCCGAGATTGGAAACTAAGGTTTAGCTTGGAAAGGCCGAGATTGGAAACTAAGGTCTAGCTTGGAAAGGCCGAGATTGGAAAACAAGGTCTAGCTTGGAAAGGCCAAGCTTGGAAACCAAGGCCTAGCTTGGAAAGGCCTAGCTTGGAAACCAAGGCCTAGCTTGGAAAGGCCAAGCTTGGAAACCAAGGCCTAGCTTGGAAAGGCCGAGATTGTAAACTAAGGTCTAGCTTGGAAAGGCTGAGATAGGAAACCAAGGCCTAGCTTGGAAACCAAGTCCTTGCTTGGAAAGCACTCAACAGCATGACAGATGTTTGGTAATCTATCTAGACAGCTGAAGCTTTGTTTCTTCTCAGCTAATGTTGAATCTGTTTTGCTTTATGGTTGTGAGGGCTGAACCCTCACAACTGCATTGGAGAAATCCCTAAATGGCACTTACACGCACATGTTCCATAGGGTACTTAACATCACCTGGAGAGATCATATCATCAATTTGGAGCTGTATGGTGACATCCCCCGTATCTTGGACAAGATTGGCTGCAGGAGGCTTGGCCTTGTTGGTCATTGTTATCACCATGCTGACCTTTCCACAAGTCAGCTGGTGCTGTGACACCCAACACATAGTCATTTGAGGAGGGGCTGCCCTCCAGACACCTTTCTAGACATATTAATGAGAGACACTAGGGCTCAGAGTCTCTCTGAACTAACATTGTGCATCAACAATTGTGATGACTGGACCACCAGGCGTATAGCTCGGCTGAGGCCACGATGATGATGATGATGATGATGATGATATGCCTATTTGAACTTCTTCTACAGTGTATCAAACTTCATGTATAAGAGCAGGATGTGAAATCTGAACAGTTCTGCTTCTCACCTTCCTGAAGGTAACTACATAGATAAACATTTTTTTCTCTTTTTCACAAATCTACAGTACATCCATGTGCAGTCAGTAAAGTTCTGGGTAATGTACTGATCTCTTTGGGCATTTTGAATTCTGTAGCTTCAAAATTCTGACCTTGTACGCACTCGTATATTTTCATGAAGATATTCCGACACACTTAGCAGACACTTGAAAGAAAGAAAATGAAAAATGTACTCTTGATAAAGCTTACCCATGTGAACTTAATTGGAAGGGGCGGGGGGAGAAGAAAGATTCATCATCCCTCTGAGACAATCGTTTTTTATTAAAAGTAAGGGAAAGTTGTCGTGTCGTGTGCAGAAATTGACTTCTCTGCATGAAAATATAATAGTAGGTTGAAATCCTTAACCATAGAGATGACTCTAACACCATCTCCCATCTGTCAAAACCAGTTATTGTGTCTGTCCCGGCCCTTCAACTCCTGCAGCTCATTCAAACACTGATGGAATCTGAATAAATGTTTTTGATTAATCCCTGAAAGTGAGAAAGTGGATAAGAAAGAACTCTCGCAGGAGGTGACCACATTTTATATATATATGCATGTTGATTGAGATGTGCTGATTCAACATGACAGGTCCATCACATGGCACACAGCTGACAGTCTGAAGCGCAGCATGGAGAACAAGTTGGGATGGTGTGCTATATATAAGAGCTTAAATGTCAGCTGCAATGAAGTTCTGGCTGCTTGTTGTGAGCGTTCGAGGCGGAGATGTGACGGAGATGCAGGAGCACTGAGACCCCTAGCTCCATCAGACAGAGTGATAGACAAGGGCAATATTCTTCACAAGAAGACAAACCAGCAGCATAGCCCCGTTATAGCCCTGGGGTCATCTGAGAGCCAAGCTGCAAGGTCACACGTCTTCCTGTTTCATCACATCACAGCTTCCTGTAGCCACTTTCTGTTCTGACGTGACCTCTAGATTGCAGTGCTGGAGAAATCTGACACACTTACAAATCTCAAGCTGTATGAAAATTTCTGAAGGTTATTACAAAAAAAAAAATCCTTCATGTTTGTGATGGATGGTGGTGGATTTTTAAACTTCCTGTGAATAAGAAGTTAGCAGTTGAGGAGGATATTGCTATTAATGCTATTGCTAGCACAGTTACAGTGGCATTTATCATTTCAAACACAAGTGATAACACTCAGGTTTTGGTTTTCTCATACCATGAGTTTGGGGGAAGGCGAAGATGGAGTGGGAATGTATGCAGGTTGAAGTGCTGAAGTCTTATGCTGAGGTGCGGTCTTGAAGGGTGGAGGTGCCCGGGAGGTGGTTTCTCACTGCTAATATCAAGAATGGGGGCCGGTTCTTCCATAGCTGAGGAACGAGCCTTCAGATTGACCTTACTCACTTGTGTGAAGACCCTTTTCTACTCTCCTGGTGCCTCATAGTGGGTGAATAGGCGTGGCCCTTAGTGCTCTCCAGCTGTTCCCCTCTGTCACTTCCAAAACAACGCTGTCTCTTCAGTCTTGCTGTAGCTGAGCGGTCGGGGCGCTGTGTGTTCAGCACCATTGTCGAAGTCTTGCGAGAAGCACCTGCAGGCTCGTGTGGAACAGCCACTGGAAATGAAGCAAAATCCTACTAGCACACGCACCACAATCATTGGTAGTTGAAAGGCATTGTGGGTAATGTAGTAAACTGCTCCCTAAAGTGGATATACAGCAACATGTCAAGGAAAGACATCAAATCAGAGTTTAATCATCTCATCTCATTATCTCTAGCCGCTTTATCCTGTTCTACAGGGTCGCAGGCAAGCTGGAGCTTATCCCAGCTGA
>JANZLB010000022.1:3499463-3509976 GCA_026167865.1 Notarius quadriscutis
AGATAAAAAGCTTGTTCATCGCTCAGCAAGCCCCGCCCACTATCAACAGGGCAAATAACATGAGAGAGGGTTAACACCAGCTAGTTCATCAGTCAGCAAGCCCCGCTATCAACAGAGCTATGAACATAGCGTGTCACTTCCTTCTCTGGGTGGAGTCTTGCCAAATGATGATTGACGTTTGAGGTTGTCCCCGTCGTCTCCTCGATAGTTCTTTTACATGTGGAACACAAAGCAGTGCATTTTTTCCCACTGCACGAGAAGTCTGTATAAGCAAAGCGGACAATCCTAGGGGCATTTTAATGCAATTAGCATTAGTTTGTTCCTGAACATGGCATATGAACAGGTGAATGTGCGTTCTCTTACACGAAATTAGTATAAAAATTGATGTAGATATAAATATCTTATGCCAAATTATTATGGCATGTTACAAAAAATAAAGAAACAATCTGAGTCCTCGTCTCCAATTTATGAGTCCGAATGCAGTTAATGCACGAGTCTGAGTCCAAGTCCAGGTCATCACTGCCCAAGTCCAAGTCAAGTCACGAGTCCTTTATATTAGGGCACGAGTCGGACTCGAGTACTACAAGCCTTATACATATGAAGACAACAGATACTTTAATAATTCAAATATAAGGAAACGGGTGTGTTTTTAATAAAACCATGCCAAAGATCTGATTAGAAAACTAATTATCTCTGCTCAGATTATTTAAAAATATAGACCAAGATCACAGTTTTAATATAGATAAAACACATTCTCATGACATGTCTATGCAGTTAGGATTGTGTAAGACATTTCTATCTTTTGACTCTAAAATATTTGAAATCATGAGTAATGGCTCTGAGGATCTTAAAGGTCTTAAGTAATCAAAAGACGCTTTTGGACCAAACGGGTCTAAGGACTCAGAGAGGAACGACCAGCTGGGGAGCTCCTCCAAGAGCTGCATACCTTCAGGGGCTTTTTTTCTGTTTGCACTCACACCACCAATAGAAATGCTGAAGTGACGTTGCTATAGCAACCATCGGCCTGCTTACGTCACTTCAGCATTTCTATTCTGCGTGACACAACAAGAACAAGCCTGGACTTCGCTGTTGGTCCATTTGTTCTTTGTTTTACGGCTAACATTTCACACGGGTTTTTAGCTCATCTGGCTGTAGGCCAGGCCAGATGAGCTTATCCGATCATGCATCATCCGTTGTCATCCGCCCACAATTTACAAAAATCGCTACTCCTTCTACAGGATTTATTGGATTTTGATCAAACTCACATACAATGTTCCTCAGGTGGGTGTGCATAAAAGTTATCAAGACGATGGCGCCACCTGTCATATTTACGATCTTATAGGCGTCTGAAATTTTTGGGTGACTCGTCACATTAAACGCTACTCTTCTTAAACTGCTGGGACGTTTTCACTGAAACTCATTCAGAAGACTCTAAAGACATATACCAACAAGTTCACCAAGTGGCGCCACCTACCATGGATGAGGCTACAGAGGGGTCATGTGCAATTTCACGAAAATCACTACTCCTCCTACAGGAGTGATCAGATTTTGATCAAACTCCTATGGAATGGTCCCCAGGTTGGTACCATATGTATAAAAGTTGCCAAGATGGTGGTGCCACCTGTCATATTTAACATTTTATGGGCGTTTGAAAATTTGGGGTGATTCGTCACACCAAACACTACTGTTCGTAAACTGCTAGGAATTTTTCACTGAAACTCACCCAGGAGACTCTAAAGACATATACCAACAAGAATAGTTCACCGGGTAGCCACACCTACCATGGATGAGGCTACAGAAGGGTCACGTGCAATTTCACAAAAATCGCTACTCTTCCTACAGGAGTGATCAGATTTTGATCAAACTCCTATGGAATGTTCCGCAGGTTGGTATGTATAAAAGTTGCCAAGATGGTGGTGCCACCTCTCATATTTAACATTTTATGGGCATTTGAAAATTTGGGGTGACTCGTCACACCAAACACTACTGTTTGTAAACTGCTAGGATTTTTTCACTGAAACTCACCCAAAAGACTCTAAAGACATATTCCAACAAGAATTGTTCACCAGGTGGTGCCACCTACCATGGATGAGGCTACACAGGGGTCATTTGCAATTTCACAAAAATCACTACTCCTTCCACAGGACTGATCGGATTTCAAACTCACACAACAAAAGTGACCAGTATGAGCTAGTCTTGTACTGTGAGAGTACCTCCCCTGAAGTAGGAGCGAAAAAGTCCATCAAAACGGTGCTGTAAAGACTATGCTCGTCCTCAATTCCTACAGTGTGGACACACAAAAAAAGGGGAACTTCCTCCAACAGTTCTAAAAACTATGAAAAAGTTCCTCTAGTCCAAAAGCCACTATCAGCACCCTTTTTTCTTTAAATACAGATCTTTTAGGTATATTGCTTTGCTTTATTGAATTTGGTAATAACATTTTAGTGCGAGTACATCTTTATTAAAATGTTTTAGATGCCTGTAGTTTATGGTGGAGGTCGGAAGTTGAGAAAAGGGTAATCAGTGAGGGGGGAAAAGGCACCGTCTGGGCATGGCACACTTGGTGCGTTTTTTCATTTGTGTCTCAGCAAGACACCATCTTCTGTTGACTCAATATTGTAATCAGAAACCCAGGGAGCCAAGATGGATACGGCAGGTCATGTGTGCCATAATTAGTGGAGAGAATAGAAAGTCAATGTCTTAACATCCTGCTAACATCGTTTTTGACTGTGCCAGGGTTCAGCCGCATGCAAAAGAAAAAAAAAACAGAACACCCACACACGGAAAATATATTTCTGACCTTGCGGTGTCATAATAAATCCTCTAAATACAGTCACTGCCACCTTTCTGTTTGTAACATCCTGCAGCAGGAAAAAAGTTATTTATTTTTAAGCATTTTATCACCATGTAAAAACGCATTCATGACAACTCCAACCAGCTGATGGATATGAATTAATTTTCTGCAGCTAAGCAGTCCAATAGTCTGTGTGGTAAAATCAGTCCACGTGCACATCAATATTCATAAACTTCCACTCATTAAAATGAAAATTTGTTATTGGTCGTGTATACCCTCTGGCCTGTGCAGTTTTATGCATAAGAAGGCTATGAGAGACGGTGCTTACTCAGCAGTCTGCTTTGGATGAAGAAACATGCTGACTTTTGGCATTCTTTGCAAAATTAACACTATCATTTGGATACCTAAGGGAACATACAGTATACTGACTGCAGTTTATAAATAGCAGTAGGATACAGAACATTTGCTATCAGTTTTATTTTGAAATTGCACTGAATTTATTTTTAAATAAAAGATGTGAATATAATTACACAAAAAGATTAAATGATCGCAGGTTTAAAATGATGGAAACATGAATATTTGATACTAACGGAGATGCATGGGTGGACAAATTTATGTTAGCCTACCCAGTATTGGAGTGGAACGTCCAGTGTTCTGCCCAGTCAGATGTTTTGGTTGCTCACAAACCTTATCAGATGGGCTAACTGGTGATTGGTTAGATAGTGAAGCACAGTCACTGCAACCCCATGATAGCAAATACCTTGGGGGACGTCCAAATAGTTCATGATGCCGAAAAGTTTGTAATACCGAAATGGACACACTTGTCACACCAAACATTCACGTTATATGTGAAATTTTCAGCACATTCTCCTTATCACGAATTTATCCTTCCAAGTCACTATCGTAGTTCATTGACTGAGTTAAAGGATCACGAATGGAGGCAATGATTTCTTCATCTATGATGGAAATGACGGAGGTTACTGGTGTATCGCTGTCAGTGTCCACCCACTAATGTTTTCTAAATCTTCACCGTTCAGTTCATTCATGTGTTGCAAATCACCGATGATGTCATTCATGTCACGCCGCAGGGCTGGGCAAGGGGGTATAAAAATGCCACTGGTACACTTTAACTGGGTATTAAGTTTTGTGGTATGAGCAGCCATTTTGTCCTTTAATGGGCATCTTCACGCTCGCTGGCCGTGCTGTGAAAATTGTGCATGCAGACGCTTATCAAAATTTCCAAATTGGTCACTGCTTAACTCTTGAATATTTTCTATCGTGAATAGAATCATTAGAAAGCTTATAATCTCTGCTTTCCAAAGAAATTTCTCTTGTTAAGATCTGTTCAGTACTTTGGGAGTAACGGCAGGCTGAAGTTGATACAACAGCGAAAAAACTCTGCTCGCGGGATGTCGGGAAACTGCCGGTGCTTTTTGAGTCGTGGGAAAGCGGTCAGGCTCTCTCTCTTCTGATCGGTTTCTGACTAGATTACTCATGAATATCAATCAGAGAACTTTTATAGGGATGTTCTCTCACTCTCACTGTTTCTGATGAAGTATTCGGCAGAATTTTCCATCTGCTAGTTTTGATGTTATGCTTCATGGGAGACTTTGAAGTGAGTTTTCATAGCTTTACCTACTTATTTTTTCAAATCAAACCGATTCATGTAAATAAATAACTATTTTAGAATATAACTGGATGAAAAATATTAGTGGTTGGAGTGAGATTTTATAAAACCAGAAGTCAGAAGCATGAGTGTCAGTTTCAATTCAATGAAATGGAATTGTTTAGTAGATGTGGATCAGACAGTTTTTTCGAGGTTCACCTTAAAAAATGTAAATATTAATCAAAATAATAATTTATATTCTTTCATATAAACGCTAGTAGGCCCTACTTTTGAGAAATACAAAGGCCTACAGAGCACAAACAGGGGATTAGAAATAATATTTTATTACTTTTTTTATTTTGATAGAGAATGGTAGATATGAGACATTCAGTGCTTATTTATGCATATTTTATAATTAACATTGATTTCTCGTTCTTTGTGATGTATAAATGAGAGTTAAGATCAGCTTTATATTGTGCAAATAAAGCTGAAACTTTGAAGAAGAGAATGTACCAAATTCACCTTTTTTAATCGAATTAGCATATTTGACACTAATGAAATACTAATTTCCAGAATTTGATTTTACTATTTTTTAAACTTTCTATTCAGTATACAACCATCTATGTTCTTGACAATTTCCATGTATAGTAAATATCTTGAAAAATAGAAAAGTTATTAAGAAAAAACATTGGATGTCATTGGTTAATGAGGCCCATTTTAGACCATGCGATCCTCATACAGAATATTACGGCCGTTTTCTAAAAATTAAGCCATTTCTTCAATCTTTGATTTGTAATATCTCAAGAACGGATGAACAGATTTCAATTCTGTAAAAGTATCTTGTTCTGCATTCAATTCTGAATTCAGTGAGAGCAATTTCAAGCAATTTGGATTGAATTTGAATGTGAATTTTCACCTGATATGCCTATTTATACAGTAATGGTGTGAGACTTGGGCCATTTGGACCACCCAGGAGGGCGGAGTCAGAATTAATGATGCAGTAATTAGGAGTTCTGTTTGGAAACTATACAGTATACAAACTCAAATCATCACATCTTCAATATATCTTTGCTTTGTTCTTTAAATGTGTAATAGTTTTTTTTTTTCTTGCTAGTTCAACATTTTGATGTATGTTTAAACAATGGCATCATCACAATTATTATATTATATGGCTGAGAAAATATGTTTGGAAAATCAGGCTTGGAGTGCTCGTCCAATTTTCTACAGATGTCTTATCAGTCTTTTTTATAGACATGCCCCTAATGCCCCCTTCAATCCACCCTCATTTCAGTCATTTGGAAAGGAAACCATGGCAGTCTAGTATCTGTCAGATTTTTACTGTGAGCTCAAATCCATACCATGCGACTGCATAAAGACAAGAAACAATGCTTTGGATGAACCATCTTTATAGAAATGAATCCAATGCTATCTTAATCCTATGCTAACTACCCAACACTTGCAAGTGATGATCAGCTGAAAAACTCATGAGAGTTCATTACAAAGAAGACAGGGAGGGCACTCCTAAAGGTACTGACTGCAACGTTGTCTGATTTTTTTTTTTTTTTATTGTGCATGGCATTTTCCTATGTCCCACAAGAACAATATCATGCAGATGAGATGTGATCACTTTGATGTCCTGAGGGTCGCTTTCTTCCATGTTGGGACCCTTTTCCTCCCTCTTGAGGTGAACAATATGGCCTGATGGAAACAGGAAACAGCCAACTGTGAGGACCTTTAACTAATTACCATAACTATGGAACTGCGTCACATGAATGCACGGAAAACATCGTGACTCTGTGTCGACCGTCGGAGAGTTTTGAGTCGCAGGGATGTAATTTGTGGCTGACGTTCACATACAGATCTCTGAAACACAAGACGAATATATCTTTTCTCTGTTCCAGCTTTTGTGTTCTTGTTTCTTTCTCTGTCAGATCAAAACATTAGGTGTATAACGCCATACTCGCTACTGTGGAGTCAAGCCCATGCATTCTAAGGCTAATATAGCTAAATGCTAGCTAGAATTATTTAGTTATCTGTCTGGAAAAATGACATCATCTAACCTTGGTCTATCTTATAGTTGCACTCAATAGGCAGGCTTTCCTTTTCTTTTCCACTGGCAGGAGAGCTGAGTCCACCATGTTTGCCCACGCTGACTTGTTCTGGTTTAAAGTAGGTCAAACATGTCCCACGGTGGTCATGTGATATTATTGCTCACTTGCTTTGGCAATCTCCGGAATCGTAAAATGCGGGACACTTTTTATCTTGGCAAAACATTTACACATAGGATAGACGGTGTGTGTGTGTAGCAGCAAAACATCTGAAAACTCCGATAGCAATAGAAATAGAACATTTTGCCCAGAATTCAACTTTGCAGTTAGAACCTTTAAGTATTCTTCCAACAAACATGAGATACTTGACTATCTTTGGTTATACTAACTCAAACTGAGCTCCACCCATGGCTACCGTAGATTCTGGGGATATAGCTTTGTGTATTTGGCTGGGAATCAGAGGCATAAAAAGAAAGATTTCCAGAGTTGTTGTACTTCACCTACATAACCACTAGAGCAACAATCTTGACTGATCTAGACTAATGCACCTTTAATAGTACCACCAAACTATATTACATAATCAATTTATTTTGTATTTCCGAGGACCTTCTATTTGCGCTTTCACCAAGTTTAAGGGCTGGTTCCCTTCTTGACACTGAGCTGATTTAAGAATGTGTTGTTTTTCAGAAAAACTCACTTGGGTGTGACTTGGTTTGACGTCCTTAATGGAGCATATGGAGAAAAGGTCAGCCTTCTTTATTTCCCCTCCTGCTTTAGAGATGGATTGTACATTACCTTTCCTCCTCACTGAAGCTCAACACACTGTGGTGGTTGGGGATTTTATAGCTGAGGTACCTTGGATCACTCATCATCCCAGTGCACTTTTTAATCATATAATTCTAATGATAATCCATGCTGTATTTGTCACATCTGTCTGGAATAGTACACCAGGGAACAACACAGGGAATTGGGTGCATAGCATCTGGGTTTTTCATTTCACTCATTAATCATGAGAGAAAGTTCTCGAATATGGCTTAAATCCAGCAGTGGAACAATATCTGTTGGCTGATAAGGTCTCTTAAAAAGATAAAAACCACATTCATAAGTTATGATGAGACTACTAGCGTAAAGTTTTGTTTGTTTGTTTTTACCTTTTGTGATTATTCAGAACAAGTCAAGCTTTCTATAGGAGTAGGCAGGAATGGTCAAATTTTCTCCAGTAGAAGATGAGATTCATTAAACCTTTGTGCTGGGGGGGGTTTGATCAGAATTCCTGAAAGACTTTGGGAGTGGACAGGATTGGTCAAAATTTTTGTGGAAGGAGGTGAGATCGGTCAAAATTTTGTGGTGACTGGTGGTATTGGTCAAAATTCCTGCAAGAGTGGGCATAATTGGTCAGGATTCCTCTGGGAATGGGTGAGATTAGCCATAGTTTCTATGAGAATGCATAGAATTGGTCAGAATTCCTACGAGAGTGTGTGAGATTGGTCAGAATTCCTGCAAGAGTGGCTGGGATTGCTCAGAATTCCTGTGAGAGTAGGCGGGATTGGTCAGAATTCCTGTGAGAATGGCTGGGATTGGTCAGAATTCCTATGAGAGTGGGTGAGATTGGTCAGATTTCCTGCAAGAGTGGGTGAGATTGGTCAGAATTCCTGCAAGAGTGGCTGAAATTGGTCAGAATTCCTGCATTAGAAGCCAGGATTGGTCAAGTCCAGTGGTACCAAGTGGGATTGTCCAGTATTCCTTTGGGAGTGGGTGGAATTCATCAAATTTTCTGTGGTAGTGGGCAAGATTGAACAAATTTTCTGTGGCAGTCAGTGGAATGGGTAGGAATTTCTTTGGAAACATACAGGATTGGTAAAACTTTCTGTGGCAACTGGTGGAATTGGTAAGAATTTCTTTGGGAACAGACAGGATTGGTAAAACGTTGTGTGGGAGTGGGTGGGATTGGTCAAAGTTTCTGCAGTAGTGAGCAAAATTGGTCAAACTTTTTGTTGCAATACATGGGATTGTCAGAATTTCTTCAGAAGCAGGTGGGATTGGTCAAACTTTCAGCAGGACTGGGAATGATTGGCATGATTTTGTGTGTTGGGGTGGAATGGGCAGTAGTAGGATTAGCATGAATAGCATTCCAATTTAGTTAAGGTGTGGCAACATGTAATATGTCCCTGGATGATTTGCTTATCCCTTACTGTCCCAGGATTTGGAGGAATGAGAAAATTGTTGGCAGGAGAAACATTGCCCTGGCTCTTAAAATCCCTGCAGAAATTAATATTGCAGGTAAGTCATGAGCACTGTCATAACACATCTACTAAAGACTTACAGGAGGGAAAAAGGGGCTTTCAAGACGTTAGTATTGGAATATTTAATAGACAGAACAGCCTGGACCATGGGGGCGATGGATTTTTTTTAATTGATTGATCAGTTGTGCTTACTTAGCGTGCAGTGTGTTCTTGCTTCCTTTAGAAATCCAAACTTGATCATGTTCAGATGAACAGGGGTGAGTGGAGTACATCCTCCTCAAACATTGCAATAAAGCTCTGGAATTTTTATTTTGCATGTCCGAGAAGATCCAACTCCTGATTGAGCAGTTCATTGAGACTGAGACTGCAGGAATGTCAGTGCAGGACTCTCCTGCTGTGAGGGACAAGCTGACTTTCCTAACATGATCAAAGAGACATGGCGTTCACAGTGTTGGGGAAGATGCTCTGGCAGGAGAGGAGAAGAAACCCAACCTCAAGAACTATTAGTGGTGAATCACACATCACTTCCATCCTTTATTTAATGAACAAAAATACTTTTACACTGCAACTGACATGGTCCTGAAGCAAAATGTTTTATTCTTGTGTGACTTAAACACTATCTCACTATTAAATGAATAGAAATATAATTATCCTACTGGCAGCAATGCTAAAGACATCATCTACACAGATGACATCATTGCATATTCACTTTTAAACAAATAAAAAATAAATAAATGAGGACTACACACATCTCATATAATCTCGAGCTGAGCATTAGCAATGGAAACTATTTTTAGTTCCCATTGCTGCAGGACTCTTTGTTGGGAAACAGCTATATAACCGTTGCCTTGGTTACTCGCTTACAGGAAAATGGATATGCTATAGAACACTGAGTTGCATAAGAAAATAATTTATATAAAAACACACATCTTACTCTGAAATAGTCATTATCATAGAAGAGTTCAGAAATTATTATTGTAATTATTATATTTTATCAAAAAGTATATGCCTATAATTAAGATCAATACATGAAAGGTTTCCATGGAAATTAGTGGTCAAAAGTAAGAGAAATGTCCTGGTGTACATTTTTAGCCAATTTTCTTTTTTTTTTTTAACACGGAGAAGCAAATTTTTACATATATTTAAATTGTATTGCTGCAAACAAGTAAAATGCAAGTCTGGTATCCTACAAAAGTTACAAAAACTAATGTAACATGTGACCCTAGCACTGACCATCCTGTGCTTATGCCATTATTATTATTATTATTATTATTATTATTATTATTATTATTATTATTATTATTATGACCACAGGAATGGGTGGAATTGGCCAGAATTCCTGCAGGAATGGGTTGAGAATGGTAAGCTGATTTGCAGGAGTTGGGCATGATTTGATTAAACCTTCTCTGGACCTGGGAAAATTGGTCTGATTGGTTAATGGATGGAATTAGTTAGAATTCCTTCTGGAGCATATGTATTGGTCAGGATTCCTTTGGGAGTGGATAGGATAGGATTGGTCAGAATTCCTTTGGGAGTGGAGAGGATAGGATTGGTCAGAACTCCTTTGGAAGTGGATAGGATTGGTCAGAATTCCTTTGGGAGTGGATAGGATTGGTCAGAATTCATTTGGGAGTGGATAGGATTGGTCAGAATTCCTTTGGGAGTGGATAGGATTGGTCAGAATTCCTTTGGGAGTGGGTATGATAGGATTGGTCAGAATTCCTTTGAGAGTGGATAGGATAGAATTTGTCTGTGAAGATTCTCAGTCATCCAGGTCATAGTAAACTGTGGGTGGTAGAAGAGAGCAACTGGACTTGCTTGA
>JANZLB010000022.1:3552667-3562687 GCA_026167865.1 Notarius quadriscutis
ATTCCAAGTACTACAACAGTCTTGATTCATGATCTGATTCCAGTCCAACCAATCATTGAAAAAAAAAAAGAAAAGAAAACAACAGAAAATACGGTACTGCAACAATTTGTGGTTATTTTGTGGGCTCAAAGTAAATCCAGCATCCAAATGAAATCTGTGTTGATGGAGACACAGATGGAAGTGATTCATTGTTTGTGCTACATCCATCAGATAAGTCAATGTTGCTGTAAGGCAGAGTGGGCCCAAAGAGCCTAAACTTTCACTGGCTGCCACGAAATGTAGAACAATTTAAATGCCATGTCCATGCAGATCACAAGCTTATTAAATTTAAGCTCCAAAAGGCATTCGTGGATCTCAAATGCACCTGCACCATCATTCTTGTAGACCACTCCTGAGCATTGTCTGCATAATGAAGCTTTTAACATACTAAAACCGCATGCTAAAGCTCCCTTGTGTTGACTGTATACTGAAACTGCATACTGATTTGAACAGATAAATGGCATTTAATCAAAGATGAGGAAATTTGAATTCAATAAGAAAAGTCCAGTCAAGGTCAAGTATTGTATTTATTCCAAACTTGGAAAAGCTTGTAATATTTCAAATTTTTATATCTGTTCATTTGTCTCTGTGATTGTGATTTTTGTCATTGTCTGATATCGACCAAGCTGTGCTGTATTTCAAAGCATCATTTAAACTGTGCAGTGTTATTTCATACATTAAAACTAATTAAACAAACAAATACATAAATAAATGTGAATGAATGGATAAATGAATGAATGAAACATGATCAGCAATGGAAATATCAGGTATCATAGAAGAAAACTTACAACACCATTTCCCAAAAAGTTGTGGCGCTGTGTAAAAAATAAATAAAAAATAGAATGTGATGATTTGCAAATCATGGAAACCCTATATTTAATTGAAAATACACAACCATGTGATAAACTCCTTGGGGATTATCCAAAGAGTCTGTTATATCGAAAAGTTCTTAATACTGAAATGGACCCACTTGTCACACTAAACACTCACTCTTACGTAAAACAAGCCCAAGTGTGTTTAATTTATAATTATGCTGAATTCACTGACATGTTTACGAAGTAAAGGAAATAAGTCATACTTACTGTTGTTTGCTTGTAGCATCTTCTTTCTTTTCAGTCCATCATGTTGATTGCAGTTATGGATGAAGTCTCAGAGCTTTTTTCTTTTGCTTTAAAAGTTGAAATGGAATTTTTCAGGATATTTCACCATATTCTTTAGACAAATTAGTTGCTTTCTTACCACACTTTAGACGGTCCAGAATATGAAGTTTGTCTTCGATGGTGTCATGTCCACACAGCGGCATGCCTTGAACTGCTACTTACATACATGTGTGCAGCACCATTGGGACTAATTACTATGCATCGGTTCCAGATTAGAGCGCAATTACAGCACACACTTATAAGGACTCACACTACACACAGACTTTGCAAAGTATACGCGCTGTATCTAGTGTCTCATGTCACCAAGCCTTTTGTAGCACTGTGTTGATATTCTGGTTTCCAACTCCGTTTTGCATTTTGGATTTTGCCCTTTGCCTCCAACTTTAATCTCCTGTCTGCACCTCGCTTGACCATTGCCTGTTTCTTGACTCTGATTTTTGATCACTGATTTGGAACTGTTTGCCAGTGTGTTTTTAAATAAAAACTCTTCCATCGATTACATCAGTTTATTGCTTGCATTTTCTGACAGACAGAGAGTATCTTACATTTACAACAATGACGACCATGACAACAATACATATGAAGTAAAGACACAAGTAAAATTGCTTTTAGCTAGTAAAATAAAAGTCCTTTTAAGAGATTTTTTGAAGTCAATGATCACCTTTCTTGATAATTGTTAGTGATTGACAAGTAAGAGGCTCGTTAAACCTTTGTTTAATGGCATTAACATGTCTTATTAACTTCACTGCCGACTTGATTACAGTACTTCTTGTTTGTCTCTGAGGGGAAGAGGAGCTCAAAGCTCAGTGATTTTTTTTTTAACACTCAGACTCATTGTTTTAATGGGTTACTGGTTCGATTCCAGGGACCGGCAGGAAAAATGTGAGAGGAGTTGAGTGAAGAAACAGCACTTTCCCCTCCCTCTGTATCATGGCTGAAGTGCCCTTGAGCAAGGCACCTAACCCCCAACTGCTCCCCAGGTGCTGTCGCATAGCTGCCCACTGCTCTGGGTATATGTGTGTGTGTGTGTGTGTGTTCACTGCTTCAGATGGGTTAAATACAGAGGAGGAATGTCACATGTGAGAAAAATAAAGGCTTCTTCTTCAAGTAAAAGTTTTGGTCTCAGACTCTTTAATCTCAGTCTTGTGTTGGAGTCAGTTGATGTGAATCTTGTCTTGGTCACGAAGCAGTCACTCTTGTCTTGGTCTTATCCTAGTCCAGAATGCTCAAATTCCTTGGTATTGGTCTTGTCTTTTGTCCTGATCTGTACAAGTTTTGGTCTTGGTATCAATTAATAGTCTTGGTGACTTGGTTCTGACTGGTCATGGGTTTGTCTTGCTCTCAATTATTCTCAGTCTTGGCCTCATTAATAAAAGTATCACTCTGGTCTTGGTCTCATATATTTTGTTTATCTCAGTCTTGGTCACAAATTGACTCATTCTCATTCTTAGTCAGTTACAATGCAAGACTCATCATTGGTCTTGTCTTTGTCCTGACTAATAAAACATTTGATCTTTGTCTCATACTCTTTAGTCTTAATCTTGACTTTATCATGAGTGGTATAAATCCTGGTCTTCTCATGGTCTCAGTTGATATGATCTTGTCTTGGTCTTGGTCTCAATAGATATGCATCTTGGTCTTGTCTTGGTCCTGATTACAAAGTGTCTTGGTCTTGTGATCTGTAGACTTGATGTTCACTTGATTCTTAGTGATAAACTTTTGGTCTTATCGTGTTTGCAATTGGTCCTGATTTCATGGAGTCTCTCTTGAATTGTATTAATTTGTTATTTTGATGTTGTTGGTCAGACTGCGGTCAGACTTGTGATTAGTTTACGGTCTTGTGATGATCTGTTTTCTGAACATTTCTCTATGAAGGTGCAGATGCTCTTTCCATTGTGTTGTTTGCTGTAGAAACCCTACACCATCATCCCTCTATGGAACAATCAAATGTATTGTTTGGAGTAGACATATACTACATAACATACTGAAGTGCATATAGTGACCAAACACACACACACACAAACAGTAAGCCCTCATTGTCCAGGTCATGGTTTTAAAGTGCCCTTGCTGATATTTCTGCATGGTGTTACACAACCATGGGGCTGGTTATAACCGTGACCATCCTGTTTGTCATTGAGAGAACATTCACAAACAGGCCACGCCCTCAGATCTGTCTCACCCCCTACTCACAAGCCCATTCTCCCACCCACCTCCTTGAAGACCTCTGCATTTCCTGTTAGTCACAATAATGGAGGAACAACGAGCTGGGCTTCCTGTTTCTCAGGCTGGCGAGGAAGGAACCGGCCGTCTGGTCACACGGTGCTCACTTCTTCCTCTCTCTCTCTCTCTCTCTCTCTCTCTCATGGGATTTCCATCCACCTGTTTATACACCACTTTTCCTAAGAAAACTCAAGACTAGAAATATGAAAGAACAGCTACATGTTGCAAAATAATGTTTACACTTGATTGAGGTGGAAATATTCCAGTAATTTCTCAGGAAGAAATCTGAACAATGTTGAAGTTTGGATGTAAATACACCATATATTTTGTTTGGCCAAAGATCCTGGATGTGGCTTCACACAACCAGGAGCAGGATGGATGCCCCCCATCATGTACCCACTCTGAGCTTGTTTTTGATCAAAGAGCAGCTAAATTTATGATGGATGTTTGCGTCTTGTTTCCGATGTTTATCAGGAAGAAACAGAACACACAGCAGGTTATTCTGATGATTCTAAACAGGTGAAGAGAAGCTTCAGCTGCCAAAAGGATGCAGCGCTCAGGAACAGATTACTAAACACTTGACATGATTCACGTACCTTTTGCATCACACTGGTATTACATTTTTGAGCATGCTGTAGTACTTGAGACCGGTCTCAAGACCACTTTTTGAAGATCTTGGTCTTGTCTTGGAATTGATCGCATTTTTACTCCATCTTGTCTAGATCTCAGACACCAAGGACTCGGAATTTTATTTCCAGACTGGTCAAGACCACAACTGTGGGGATTTCACTAAATTTCACTCATCCCCTACCCCCTTCACACACCCACTGGTCTTGTCTTGGTCTTGACTTGGTCTCGCCCTGACTTGGTCTTGGTCTTGTCTTGATCTCAACCCCTCAAAGTCTCTGTATTGACTTGATCTCATGCCCTCAAAGTCTTGGTCTTTTCCCAGTCTTGATACCCTCTGGTCTCGGTCATGACTTGGTCTCGGTTTAGGTGGTCTTGACTCCAAGACTAGTGGATACTTTCTTTTACTTTTCTACTTGAACTTGAGTGAAGAATCTTTAACTGGAGGATTTACTTGGATGAGTAATTGCTCTTTCAGTCTACAAACAACTATAGCATGTGCAACTTCAGCACTCTTTCAAGATCATCACACTGTATGAGATCTCAAAATCCTGTCCGAATTCCATAACAGACTAATGTGTGTCTCTGCGTCAGATTATACAATGAAGATCCTCTAACCTTAGACCTGTCAAAAGTCAAAGTCCTTCCTGTGCCAGGACCTGGTCTTCCCAGGCAGTCTCCTGTCCCAGTACTAACCAGGCCCTGAAGGCTCACTGGGCAGCACCAATCTCCACTTCTTTAGCCCTCAGCTTCTTATACAGTGGGGGTTACAGTGGGGGGGGCTAGTCCTCTGGTAACCACAAGAGTTTGACTCCCCACTCACGTCTTTATTGCAGCGTGCCTTGCCAGATGGTAGTAGGTACCATTTTTATGATGGCCTTTGGTATAACCTGACCGTGAGTAGAACTCGTGATCCCCTGATCAAGAGGCAGATACGCTAATCACTAAGCCAACTCACGATAACCGTAGACCTGTGATCGATCCAAAATCCAGAGAGGTTTTTTTTTTTTATCAATTAGCACATTTTGTTTGTTTTGGTATTGACACTGACATGTTAATGTTCAGTGGTCCAATGAGTTTAGCATCATCCTATTCTATTGGTGGACTTTAGAAGAGCATCAAAGCATCATCTGAGATTTGAAACCAAAATTTCTTTCACTGATGGAACTTTCTTTCATCGCAGTGATGCTAAATCATCACGTTACGTGTTCTAAGATGGCCGCTCTCACCTCACAATCAAATCATTCTTATACGACGTGTGAGTTTTGTCTTAAAGAAAATCATACAGTCTGAAGCCTTTTTGTAATTTGTATATGATCTGTTCTAATATCACCAGGACAGTTATTAAATAGTTAATTAATCAGTATCCATATTTCCGCCGTTATTCTGTTTTCCACTTTCCGTAGCTACAGCTAGATGTCACTCAAACACACCCTGGTGTGAGCATCAGCCTTTGAGACGGAGGAATTTCACTCGAGTGAGACACTGTTACTCGGCGTTAATGAATAATTCACCCGTCGGACTTGTTTACGCCGTGCCATTGATGTTGCGTCCTCCAAAACAAATGTTGCGATTTGGATGCCGTTTGTTTACTCTCCACTGCAATCAATCTCCAGGAGGCCCGGGGCCTTATGGGAAGCCTGGATCTACACTTTATGTCCCAACAATAGCGGTGTTTAATATGAGCCAGGGGTTTCTAGGCAACCACCAAATGTATTGGACTGGCGTCGGATTTCAGGTCGTTTCATAATTAATCAGGGCATTATGAATAATGAACTGCGGGGAGAAGGGCTAATTTACAGTGTGGTGCATGTGTGTGCGTACAATCCACAAGGCCTGGTGCCTACTTATAGCTCCATCCAGAGCTTTCCGAGCATCCAGAGCTTTCGTCCACCCCCGTATGAGGTGAAGAACTTATTCTAGAGCCATCATCTTGCTTCACGTTGAAGCAATCATTAGAGTGATTGGCTAGATCCATGACGAGAGGAAGGTATATTTGTTCACCAGCATCATTACCTCCAGTACCTCTCAGCTCCATCGCTCTCTCCCACCCACACACTGCCCACTCCACAGCTCCACCTGAAGAGCCTGAAAAGTGCTTTCCACAGCCAAACACTCACTCAGCCACACACACACACAGCTCGAGATGGTCCTGCTGATGATCATTAGCTGATGTGTCATTCAGGAGCTCCAGGAAGGAGAACTTTTTTCAGTATTCTGGTGAAGCAGATCTCTCTTGTTCGTGTGTGTGTGCCATATGATACTCGTAATACAAACACAGATGATATTCGCTCGTTTGGTGTGACCTAATTGTTGTGAACTTTATAAAGTGTCCAGCAGAGGTCAGCACATGTTGCAGGGTCTCACTCTCAGGGAACAATGGTCAGGCTCAGGGTTGCCAGATCCACACTTTTCCCATGGATATTTAAACAAAGCATCAACTGTCTTCATGTTACAACTTTTGACTCGAGCATGAGTTCCCAAACTAGGGACTTGATTTACAATTGGGGTCGAGAGAGAGCATCACCTCATCTCCTCGTTTGTTTTACAAAGGAATATGATGAATATCACTCAATGAATCTCTATCCACAGTTCCTCTGCTAGTTCCTGTTCCTGTCTCAGTGCAACAGCCGAAGTCAATACGATATTTTTTTTTTCAAGATGAAGTTGAAGAAATTTCAAAATGTCCATCTGGAGTTGTTTTGCGCAGAACCCCCTGGACTAGAACATTCACCATCATGGACATGAACATTCACTAATCACACCAGAAGAGCTACATATTTCTTGTTGTTTTAAAAGTTTAGTCTATTAGACGCTTTCCTTTCTCAATGAGCTTCCTTCAGGAAACTGGAGTCACTGAACTACGAGCTGTTTTTTCCCCTATACGTGTTCCTACATTCACACCTGGGGCATTTTAAATCACCGCTCCACCTACTAGTATGTTTTTGGGAGGTGGGAGGAAACCGGAAAGCAAACCCGCAGATAAGCATGCAGTTGAGGCCCTGCGTGACCTGAGGAGATCTTATGATCCAGTACATGTTCAGGTTGCCCTTTTGAAGCAGGAGGACTTTTCCCAGTAGGTCACACTTGTTTGACAGCTCAACATATATTTCCTGTTTATATTTATGTCTTAGAGAGAGCAGCTTTTCTTCAGGTTTTTCATAACTACGTTTTATTAAAAAAAATCAAAAATATTGTCTTTTTTTTATTTGTTAAAATTGAAATCTTGAAAAAGCAAACAATGACCACTGGGTGTTGAGTGTGCAAATTTAAGTTTATTGAGTATTTATTTATTTATTTACTGATTTTATTTTTCTTCACTGTTTTTTGCTGCAATTTTTGGACAAACTTAATTTTTGCATTTTTGTTGCTACAAATGTTTTTTTTATATATACTTTTATTGGTACAAAGTTGGCTTTTGCACATTTTTGCTACAATCTTTTTCTTTTTTTAACTTTTGCTGTTGCAAAAATCTTTTTGTTTTTCACTTTTGTTGCGACCATATTTAATTTTTGCACTTTTGTTCCTAGTGTTTATTATTTTTGTACTTTTGTTCCCACTAATATATTTTGGGACTTTTATTGCTACAGTATTGAATTTTGTTATACTTTTATTGCAATAAAGTGGTGTTTTTTTTTTGCAGTTTCTTGCTACAATATTACATTTTTTTGCACTTTTGTTGCCAGTTGTTGGGTTTTTTCTGCACTTTTTGCTCCAACATTTATTTACTTACTTACTTACTTACTTACTTACCGGTACTTACTTACTTACTTACTTACTTAATTAATTAATTAATTAATTAATTATTTACTTACTTTTGTTGCTGCAAAGGGGTTTTTTTTTTGCACTTTTATTGCTACAAATATATGTTTTGACTTTTATTTCTACAATGTTTCATTTTTTATACTTTTTTCGCATTTTTTGCCCCAACATTTAATTTTTTTTACTTTTGTTGCTGAAATTTTTTTTTTTTTTGCATTTTTTTGCTACAGTATTTATTTTTGTACTTTTGCTGCTACAAATACATTTTTGGACTTTTATTTCTAGAATGTTTAATTTTTATACTTTTATTGCAACAAAGTTAATTTTTTTCAGTTTCTTGCTACAATATTTAAATTTTTGCACTTTTGTTGCAAGCTTTTATTTTTTGCACTTTTTGCTCCAACATTTATTTATTTATTTATTTATTTATCTATCTTTTGTTGCTGCAAAGTTTTTTGTTTTTGTTTTTTTGCACTTTTGTTGCTACAAATATATTTTTATTGCTCCAAGGTTTATTTTTTATACTTTTAATTTTTTTTTTTTGCACTTTTTGCTCCAACATTTAATTTTTTTTGCACTTTTTTGCTACAGTATTTAATTCTTGTACTTTCATTGCTAGAAATATATTTTTGGACTTTTATTTCTACAATGTTTAATTTTTTTGCACTTGTGTTGCTACAAAGTTACTGCACCTTTCCATTTAATTTGGAAAATTAATTTTATTTGCACTTTTCTTGCTCCAGTTATTGCAATTTAATCTTACATTGCACTTTACTGCACAGCAGATTCGTCAGGTTCTTCGTGTTGCCCCTGACCATTTCTGTGTCAGTTCTGTCATCATTACCTCCTGCAAGCCCTTTTCTACATTTCCTCATAATATTAACCATACCATTTTTTCTGTTTCTTTTTCTGACACATATTAAACCTTCCTGCTTAAAAAAAAGAAAAGAAACTGTTCCATCTGGCACACTCAGCAGCTCTTTAGTTTGTTCTTTAAAGTTCTTGCATGTTGGTTTGTGCAGTTACTATTTTTGTACATTTGTTGCTGCAACATTTATTTTTGCTCTTTCAGATTATCTGTGATTTGTGATACTTCTGCAGTGCAAATCAGGACTTCTGAAAAGGAGAATATTTCAATTTTTTCAGAAGTACTATTGATCAGGTTTTGTCAGACCTGGCAACCCTTATGATGAAGCAGGATAGATAGATAGATAGATAGATAGATAGATAGATAGATAGATAGATAGATAGAGATACAGATAGAGATAGAGAGAGATAAAGATAGAGAAAGAGAGAGAGAGAGAGAGAGAGAGAGAGAGATACATATTAAGATAATGATAGAGACAGAGACAGATAGATGCAGATACAGATAGAAATAGAGAGAAAGAGAGAGAGACATACAGTAACAGATAGTGATAGAAACAGAAATAGAGAGAGAGAGAGAGAGAGAGAGCATTTCTTTGGCAGAGTGCTGAATTTCTCGGTTCATTTCCGAGCTGCGAATCCTGCAAGATGGAGAGCAGCACTGGTGGCCCACTTGCACGTTCCAGGGAGGGAGTTTTTAAAAAAATTAAATAAATAAACCACAAGCAACAGAAAGACACACTGGTGGAAAGATAAAAAGACAAAGGATGAGAATTGGAATGGAGAAAGCGAAAGAAAAGGCACGACACAATGAGTGCCAAAGGCCATAAGAGAAACGAATACTAGAAAGAAAAACAGTGACCAAGTTTTCCATAGAATTTTCCAGATTGACAGCTTTTCCCCTCCCCCAGCACTCAGCTTTGTGGTTTAGGTGTTAACAGTGGACACGAGAGGACACGCCAGTCTCCGACCGAGCAGCCGCCAGCAGATTGGGTGTCCGCTTGCCATCAGGACTCTCAGTGTTTGGGGATATATGAGCCTGCTGGTGGCAGGGCTTCAGGGAACAAGGCTTGAGTTCCATGTTCCTGATCTTAAGAGACAAGAATCGTTGAGGCTACGAGTGCCCAGACGCCCTGAAGTGATAGCGGGGTTAAGTCACGTCACCTCTTATTATCGTACCAAAGGTTAAAATATCACTCCTCAAGCACTGAGCTGTAACATACAATACAGTGGTGCTTAAAAGTTTGTGAACCCTTTAGAATTTTCTATTGTTCTGCACAAATATGACCTAAAACATTATCAGATTTTCACACAAGTCCTAAAAGTAGATAAAGAGAACCCAGTTAAA
>JANZLB010000022.1:3718426-3737559 GCA_026167865.1 Notarius quadriscutis
TCTATGTTCTATTGTGAATACAATATCAGTTTTTGAGATTTGTAAATTATTGCATTCCGTTTTTATTTACAATTTGTGCTTTGTCTCAACTTTTTTGGAATCGGGGTTGTATATCTGGATGTTACAGGGCTTTAGGACTTGACTGTTTGGGTCATGTGGATGTTATGGTATTCTGTGCCTTGTATGTTGAGTAAGACCAGGTGTTTTAGAGCTTTATGCTTTGTAATTTCAGTTAAGATGGGTCATGGGAGTTTTCAGGCCTTATATGGTTAGTTTGGCTGGCTTTGCGGGGACTCGTAAAGGCATTATGATACTTTGTATGTTTAGTTTGGGTTGGTGTTGTGGTGCTTTAGGTCTTGCATAATCAGTTTAGGTTGGTGTTGAGGGTCTTTATCCTTGTATGTTTTGATCAGGTTGGTACTGAAGGGATTCCGGTCCTAGATCTTCAGTGGGCGCAGGTCATGGATGTTCAGTATGGGTGGCTGTTGTGAGGCTTTAGCCAAAGTGTGTTTTATTCTGGTGGGTGTTATCTAGGCATTAGACTTTGGGTGTTCAGTTTGGATGAGTATTGTGGGGTTTTATTTAGTCATAGTAGGTAACGGGGTGTTTATATATGGCCTTATATGTTCACTTTGGTATGGTGCTAAGGGTACTGTATGTTTGTTGTGGCCTAAGGTCTTGAATGTTTTGTTTGGATGGATCTTATCAGGCATTGGGCCCTGTGTGTGTGTTTAGAAGAAGTGGCTGTTATGGGGCTTAAGCCATTATCTATTAAATTCAGGTTAGTGCTGTTGGGCTTTAGGTACTATGTTTGATTCAGTTGGATGTTGTATGGCTTTCGGCATTGGCTTTCCTGTTCAGGTCGGTGTTTTCAATCCAAAAATGGTCTTAAATTCAAGTAGTGAACGGAAATCATCTTTGTCCTCCTCATCCATCTTTACTGGCTGCAACTAACAGCCAAGTCACAGCTCATACAGTTCACTGGGATGTCTGTCACTGATAGCTGTGAAGTCTCTTTTGAGGAAAGAGGAAGTGGTTATGAGGAATTGAGACAAAGTTTGACACCACCCACCCCCATCCCCTCTCCAAAGACATGTGACTTGTGGACTTCCCTTTGTCATCCTATGCCTGGGATTATAGAGGGGGCTGGGAAGGCAAAGGGACGTCCAAATGTCATCAACTACATCCATGCAGCAATCGGCACACAGGAAAAAGGGGGATCAAAAATCTGGTCCATAATGATAGACGTTCCAGATGGAAGCAGAATGTGATCCTGTCTGATACTAGATACAAAAAAAAAATTATAAGAAATCAAAACAATTTTCACAGGCATTCAGGAAGTACCTTTTTCATGTCTAAACACTCGGATGTATGTGCAGCAGGCTTGTAGTACTCAAATCCGACTAGTGCCCTAATTTTAAGGACTCGTGACTTGACTTGGACTTGAGCACTGATGACTCAGACTTGGATTCAGACTCGTGCATTAACTGCATTCGGACTTGTAAATTAGAGACGAGGACTCGGATTTTTTTCTTTATTTTTTGTAACATGCCATAACTAGAAAAGCACTCGGAGCGCAGACCTCCGCCAAGAATCTAAAAAAAAATCCAGGATCCAGAAGGTGATCCGGATCACCGCCAAAATTTAACGGATTGTTCTTGTGCCCAGTCACACCTCTGGAAAAAATTTCAGAACAATCCATTCATTACTTTTTCCGTAATGTTGCTAACAAACAAACCAGCGATACCGAAAACATAACCTCCTTGGCGGAGGTAACAATTTGGGATAAAATATTTATATCTACATCAATTTTTGTACTAATTTCGTGCAAGTGTGTCACACCTGCGTGCCTTGGCGCGTGCATCAGACAGACTCTCGGGTGCGCTCTGGACAGCGCACACGCTGTAAACGACTCGCACCTGCACAGGATTAAGGCGCAATCAGTGCGCCGATATAAAAACTGCGAAAACGCACTTACTTTGCGAAGTATTGAGTTGCATTCCTGATACATTACCGAGCCTTATTTCCTTGTTTGGTTTCCTGATCCCTGATTTCCTGTTTCTCGTCTTTGATTCTGCCGAGTCTATGATAGCCTGTTTGTGTCTCGCTTGACCTATCGGCCCTTTTATGATTTTGCCTGCAGTTCTGGATTGCTCATGTCTTCAGTTGTATTAATAAACACACCTTCTGCACTTCCATCTGTCTCCATCTGACAGAATACTTCACACTCCCTGATAAAGAGAAGCACATTCACCTGTTCAGGAACAAACTAACGTTAATGGCGCTGAAACAGACACCGTCATATGGTGCGGTTGGAGTCTTGGACTCGAGTTGAAATGTTTTTAATGACTCGGACTTGAACACTGATGACTCGAGACTGGACTCGGACTTGAGGTTTAGTTACTCGACTAGAACGCTGCTGCTGGGACTAGAACAACGTTCCTTATTTCCTGTAGTCGAGAGATTTCTCGGTGCACATCTTGATACCTTTCAAACTTTTCAAGTCCTTTATCGTGTATCCGGTGATCACCAGGGCAAACTATATCTCCAGTGTAGCATTTATTTTCTAGTTTATTTACAAGCACTATGTCTGGTCGTCTAGCTTTTGTTGTGTTATCGCGTTGGACGTTCATTCTTCTCCTTATTATTATTATTTTTTCAACAATTCGCATGGTAAGCTGTTAACATGTTATTTGTAATCTAGACATCTAGAACCTTAGGTGTCTCGTGACTTCCTTAAAATCTTTGCGGTTCCCAACAAGCAAGCTTTCTGAAGTGCTGTCATTCGATCCAGTTTTGTTCTGGGGTACGACCTTGACGTGACAGGGAGGCTTGTGAACCTTGACAAGCCTATGAGCTATGCTGGTGGGAGGTTTAGCACCCTAAGAGTTCAGGCAAAATGTTGTCCAAAAGGGTTTCGTGATCTACCTAGGAGACGGGAACTCCAAAATAAAATCCTGTGAAAAGAGCGTAAATGGGACTGGAGGGACATCGGCCCATTCCAAGCATTAAAGTGGAACAAGGAAGTTAAGAAGATAGTAATGAGGCGCTTTTATTAGAGTGAACCGTCAAGAAGGGGATACGGGAAAAGAATGAGTGGAACGAGATGGGAGTCAAGCCAGCCAGGCAAGAGTGATTCGAACAAATGGTAGAGTTGTATTATTTATCTCATCTCATCTCATTATCTCTAGCCACTTTATCCTGTTCTACAGGAGCCTATCCCAGCTGACTACAGGTGAGAGGTGGGGTACACCCTGGACAAGTCGCTGACACAGACAACCATTCACACCTACGGTCAATTTAGAGTCACCAGTTAACCTAACCTGCATGTCTTTGGAGAAACGGTGGGGGAAACCGGAGCACCCGGAGGAAACCCATGGGGAGAACATGCAAACTCCGGACAGAAAGGCCCTCGCTGGACACGGGGCTCGAACCCGGACCTTCTTGCTGTGAGGCGACAGCGCTAATCACTACACCACCGTGCCGTGCTGCCCTGTATTATTTATTTATCATCATCATCATCATCCTGTATAACACTCTACTAGCAGAGCAGTGTGCTGTTTGTTCCACATGTGCACATTATTGTTGTTGGAGCGAGTGGGCGTGGCCAGATGATGAGGAGGAGGAGGAGGGGGAGCTGAATAAAGTAGGCGGGTCTAATGATGGACAGTTTATGTAATGAGCAGCGCGGACTGGAAGCCTGTATAAATTCTGCTGTGCGTCTGAACTTCCACTTCATTCAGGACTTAAGGAGACCAAACATCTGCGTGATTACAGAAGTCTAACGCGCACAGTAGCAGAAAACACACACACACACACACACACACGCACGGGAGGTCTGTGGAATAGTGGACATGCAGGGACGGGACGGATAATGAGACTGGATCCAACGCTCCACCTTTTGGATAACCTGGAAATGTGAACGCGCCTTTTGCGCACGGAAGAGCGGCGACGCGCAAAGGAATATACCCCCTTCTCCTCCTCCTCCTCCTCCTCTTCATCCTACTTTTGTGTGCTTTATTTATTTTATTTATATACAGCTTGAAGCCTTCCTTCCACTTTGGAATAGGAGCTTTATTTTTGGTAGGAAATTACCCCGGGGGTGACCCAGCTGCCCCGCCACAGCATTCTGGGAAAATATAAAGGATGGCAGCTTGGTTCACCTTTCTGATCGCATCCTACAGTGCGCTCCTGACGCAGGTAAATGCGCCTTCATCATCACCATCATCATCAGGTCTATATCTCACAGTGTTGCAGTGCAGAGTGATGAACCACAATATGGCTAATAATAATAATAATAATATGCGACTTTAGGATTTTAGCAGCTCAGACATGATGAGTGCTTGATAAAAAGATCCTGTGCATGAAAACACAAAGCTGGATCTTTCTTTCTCTTTCAAATGTCTACTTTTTTTTATTTAATTAGCTTTTGCTATAGCAATATATTTATATATTATGGCTGGGGAAACCACTACAGCTTGCACCAATTACAGTGGCCCCATTGTACCAAATCTGCATGTCTTTGAACTGTGAGGGAAACCAGAGCACCCAGAGGAAACCCATGCAGACAGGCCCTTATTGGCGACAAGGTTCGAACCTGGAACCTTCTTGCAGTTAGGTGACAGTGATAACCACTACACCACCCTTTTTTTTTTTATTTGGGGGGGGGGGGACACTTCCTGAAGTACATCTGTACGAGCATGACCAAGTTAAATAAAATGTGTGTGTGTGTGTGTGTGTGTTGGAGCAGCTGTAAAAGATTAACTGTTTCTTGTTAATTGTGTTCCTTGTTTGTCATGGAAAGCTTATAAACCGAGAGCAATGCAACAATCCAATCTGTTACTAAGAAATACTTCATTAACACGTGATTACCTGCTGCATCATCTGGAGAAAATCTGGAGCATAAGTATGGACGGCGTGTCGCACGTTTTCATATATTTTTTTTTTTTTTATCTGTGGTCTCGTCAGACACCGAGACACTATCCTGACGTTAAACTAGTGCTATAGAGAGCTCCATTACACTCACAGGAGGAAAAGAAGCGTCTTTGGGTTGCATGTTTACACCTATTTGAGCTTAGGCTTTCAAAGATACTCCATATGCACCTTCACAGGTCAACCACACTTATTTCTGAGACTCGTTTCTCTCTTTCTGTATGTATCCATGTATAGATATACGGATCTGGTGTTTTCGAGCTGAAGTTCCACGAGTTCAAGAACTTCAAAGGTCTGCTGGCGAGCGGAACCTCATGCAGACCAGACTGCAGGACTTTTTTCCGCGTTTGTCTGAAGAACTACCAGGTGTCCTTGTCTCCAGGGGACTGCATCTTCGGCAAGAACGTCACCTCCATGCTGGGCTCCAACTCATTCAAGATGGAAGCAGGACCCCCGAGCACACTCATACGCCTGCCCTTCAACTTCAGATGGCCGGTAAGAGGGAGAAAAAAAAAGTGCACGAGGCAGTCAGAAAACTTTCCACTAAAGCTGGGATTACAAAATAAAGCAGCAGTCGCTACGCTGATGTGCAGAATTTACACCTGCGCTGTTGCATGAACTCATACCCCTCATGGACATTTCATGCTAATTTACATAAATGATCAGCTTTGTGAATAAATCATCTTCTTGGCTGTAGCCTAATTATAGATGTGATGTATTTATGACACTTTCTCTCCTTAGGGATCATTTTCTCTGATCATTGAGGCCTGGTATTCACCCTCAGAGGATACACCTGTAGGTAAGTACTTCCACTTTTATCCACTAGAGGGCGACACTCACTATTATACACACCAACGCTTGGAGTGAATTAAGTAAAGCATTGTTAGTTGTTTGTTTGGTTGGTTTTTATTTTCTACAAGATGTTATGAGCCTCGAGGTTATGGTCACTATATATATATACACTAGATAAAATTTTATTATTATTATTATTATTATTATTATTATTATTCAAAATCTCTCCTGTGGTAAAATAAATAAATAAATAAATAAATAATAATAATAATTGGGTTTTTTTGTTGTCGTTGTTTTGTTTTACGCACATGTACAGCCGTGCAACTGCGTTTTCCTCTCGCTTCAAAAACACCTTCACATTCTCATACTCGAACACAATTGGACTTCCTTTGGTTTATTTTTGGCGTGGGAAAGCGCAGTGGGCTTTGGTGAGAATACTTGACGCTTGCCAAAACCATCCGACTGCACTTTCCTGTATTTTACACCTTTCTGTGTCCCGCCCTTTGGAACGGGATAATAGCATGGGAATGTTTTTCACTCGACTTAAAGGAAAAAGGAAATTCGTTGGGGTTTTTTTGGTTTTTTTTTATTTCTATGGATTGGATTAAACCTCGAAGCAGAGTCCAGCACTGAGAGTGTGTGAAAGTAGCTGTAGTTTTTATAGCTATAGGTTTTGGGGTAGCGATGGCTTCATGGTTAGGGCTCTGCTTGCTAATCAGAAGGTCAGGGGTTCAAGCCCCAGCACCACCAAGCTGCCCTTCATCATGTTTCCATTAATGTGCAAATTGAAAACGGGTATAGCAAACATGTGAGTTAAAAAAAAAAACTCTAATATCGTGAAAAGTTTTTCTGCTCACAATGTGGGTTTTTTTCAGACAATTCAATAAAGCAATACTTCACAAAATCTAAACAGAAATACATTTTTCTTATTTAAGTCACATGACATGATATGAAGAGCAAATGAAAATGCTATTCTCTCCTTTCTGAGAGAGACAGAGAGGAACAGACAGATGACAGACAGACAGACAGGCAGGGGGAAGAGAGAAAGACAGATGGGGAGAAAGAGTGAGACAGAGTCAGAGAGATAGACAGACAGGAAAGAGAGAGAGAGATGGGAAAGAGAGACAGACAGGCAGGCAGGGGGAGAGAGAGAAAGACAGACAGGGAGAGAAAAAGAGAGTTAGAGAGAGACAGACAGACAGATGGGGAGAGAGAGACAGACAGACGGGGAGAGAGACAGACAAATAGAGGGGAAAGACAGACAGATAGAGGGGGAGAGAGAGAAAGAGACAGACAGACAGATTGGGAGAGAGACAGACAGAGTGGGAGAGAGACAGACAGAGTGGGGGAGGGAGAGAGAGAGGGAGAGAGAGACAGACCGACAGAGAGAGAGAGAGACAGACAGACAGACAGACCGACAGAGAGAGAGAGAGAGAGAGAGAGAGAGACAGACCGACAGAGTGGAAGAGGGAGACAGACAGAGAGAGTAGGAGAGAGAGAGACAGACAGAGAGAGAGAGTGGGAGAGAGAGACAGACAGAGAGAGACACAGACAGAGAGAAAGAGTGGGAGAGACAGACAGAGAGAGTAGGAGAGAGAGAGACAGAGAGAGAGACAGACAGACAGAGAGAGAGACACAGACAGAGAGAGAGAGAGAGAGAGTGGGAGAGAGAGAGAAAGACAGAGAGAGAGAGAGTGGGAGAGACAGAGAGAGAGAGTGGGAGAGAGAGAGAAAGACAGAGAGACACAGACAGAGAGAGAGAGAGAGAGAGAGAGAGAGAGCTTTGTAAGAGTTTTCACAAGAGGAGAAACTCCAGCTTTAGTAACATCACTCAGTGGAAACTCAGAACATTTGCAGTTGTGTTTTGTTGAATTTATGTGAAATCTCACTGTATCATGGCTGACCATGAGCTCCGAACCCAACTTCCTCACAAGCTGGGATATGTGGGGGGAAAACAAACAGAATTTCCCTGTGCTGTAATGTACATGTGACGAACTCTTCTTCTTGTTCTTAAATGTTTTTTGTTCTTTTTGTTCCCCTCCATAGACCCAAGCAACCCCGACTTACAGATTAGTTCTTTTGCCATCCAAAGACAGCTGGAAGTAGGGGCTGAGTGGTCTCAGGATGTCCAAAGCAATCAGCAGACGGAGCTAAGGTATTCTTACCGGTTCATCTGCAATGAAAATTACTACGGCGACAGTTGTTCCAAAATATGCACGCCCAGGGACGACCGTTTTGGCCACTACACCTGCAAGCCAGACGGGCAGTTATCCTGTCTCCCCGGCTGGAAAGGGGAATACTGCGAAGAACGTAAGCAACCAGAGATCACCACGCACTGGCCTTTAGGAGACTCAGGGTCTGCTTTAGTGCTTCACCTTGCTCTTAAAAAAAAAAAAAAACACCACCACCACCAGTGTGCTTTCTCAGGTGCACGTGGGGCCTCTGTGTTCACCAGCCAACCTCATAACCTCCTTTTACAAAGAAATTCAGATGCAGATGTGATCCATCCAGGTACTTTTAGTGCTCCTGGAGATCTGTCGTTCTCATTTCAGACCATCGTCCTGCACCTGAACGAAATTCATCAAGGTGTTCTGTAGTCGCTGAGACGTTCTTTTATTCGATCCAGATGGCTTTAAATGAAAATGTGCACGGTGATTTAAAAAAAAAAAACACACACAAGTCTTTGTCGGCATTCGCCATTCGTCCACCTTCGACTTTCAAATCATTTGAAGAAACAAAAAACATCTTTTACGCTGTAAGATGATCTTTATTTTAAACAATAATATGGGTTGGTGAAATGCACGGGTTCTTAAACTGTTTCCGCATCCAGGGGCCTTTTAAACTTTTTATGGATGAACTTTCCGCTCACAAGACCTCCTTTATTTTAAATTAAATTCATCAGTTGACTTATGTTTTTAAAGCCGCTTGTTTTCATTTTAACGAGGCCAAGATTAAACTTGTAACTATAACTCGGGATGTAAGAATAAATATAACAGCTTTGATAATTGGTTTGTGATTATCACGACCTTCAGGAAAAAGAAACGGTGTTGAACTGTTCACTTATCTTTTGTGCCTTTATTATGTAACATGATCACGGATATAGGCCTCTCGCTCTAGAGTAAAGGTATATATAAGGGTACCAAGGGTACCGGTGAGAAGGGCTGGTACAGTTTAGGATTTAGACAGTGCACTTTGAGAAGCCTGGGTGGATTTAAAACCAAAATCTGGCAACTCTGCTGGAAACACTTCCAATATGTCGAGCCAGCTGCTTTCTCTCGCAGTCTGAGGAGCACTCATTACGGTTAATGCCATTACTGAGAGCCCCATGCGCTTCACTTTGCCAAATGCTGCGAGTTTGGATCTGGTTTTGGGCCTCTCGAGCATTTTGTCCTCCTCTAGCATGTAATTACAGACTTATCAAACAAGTTTTCACCTGATTTATTATTGCGACTTCATCAGAATGAAACTGGAAGTCAGTGTAGATCCGATGATGTCCACCATTAACCACTTCAGCCCTGATTTGAAAGGATTTTTATTATTATTATTATTATTATTATTATTTGTATTATACCCCTGGAACATGAGGTTATAAAAAGCATGTATTTGTGCAACATGGCTAGAACTTTTTTTTTTTTTTCTGTTTTTATTTACGTTCTTTTGTGTAGTTTAATCAGAATTTTCTCATAAATTTGATTTTAAATTTATGGGGGGTTTTTGATGATAGGAAAGCTGTGAATATCTGTGACCTACATTACAGTCGGAGTGGAGGGTTTAGGATATTTGGAGAAGCACGAGTTGATGGGGAAGGAGCAGTGGCGCATGCGCGGAAACCTTTGCTTATTACTGGAGAAGTGGGATAAACTAGGGCGCTGTGTGTGTGTGTGTGTGTGTGTGGGCGCCACGAGAGAGAGAGAGAGAGAGAGAGAGAGCGCGTGCTTGGTAATTTAATCCTAGTCGAGCACGCGCTGCCCTAATCGTGGCGTTATTATCCGCCACGCGCCGCCGTTGCGCGCGCTCTCATTGTGGCTTTGCGGCGTGGCAGCTGCAAAATTACGGCTCGCGCGGCCTGAGAACAACAATAGCGGCAGCTGTCCTTTTTTTTTTTAAATTGAGACGGAGCATCTGTTCCGGTCTAAAAAAGCCGCAGTTCAACCCACTTTATGAAGAAAGAAAGGAAAAAAAAAAAAAAAAAAAGCGCTTTAGTGTGCATATAACACAGACGCCAATTACAAACAGCGAGCGCATCCACGCCTCTCACGTCCTGTCCAATCAGGTGCTCTGAAACCAGAAAAGGGCGTGGCTAGTTTAGCTCTGAGGTGATCCGAAAGTGCTGGATTGTCAGAAATCCAACGTTGTTGTGAAATAAATAATTTTAAAACTAGCAGCTCGGATTCTGTCTAGATTTCCGCCCACAACCTCTAAAAATCACCCTGGAAGCCTAGTACCATCTTATTTTTCCTCTTAAATTCCTCCTCGATTACTAATAATAATTCATCAGATTTACACAGCAAGCTCGGCTAGTCCGTCAGCCGAGAGTTGTACGTTGGAAGAGCGGTGTCATGGTTACAGCGCGCCGTCGCGTGAGCTGCTTCTTTACGTCAGCACAAACGGGCGCCGTTTTGTATTTAAAAACTCTCCATGAACTTGTTCTGCGTCCAAATTGAGAACTTTAACATTTCACAATGTCCACACAGACATACTTCATGTTTCATTTGTGTCTCTGAGCTGTAAAACAAATGCGCCATGTTGTTATTTTTGTCTTAATAACTCATTATTCCAAGATATCATGTCGTTATTTGGACTTAATATCATTACACTGACTTATCTGGTTATTTTGACATAGATTGTTGTTTCAAATTTTAAATAAATCAAACCAGATCCTGTTTCAGTGAAAATCAGATCAAATAATACGCAAAAAAAAAAGGCAAACAAGTCAAAATACGTTATTATCTAGGGTGGGACAAAATGCTAATCCACGACCGCAACCATAACAAAGAAAATGTTACGTTACGTTATGTTACCGTATCCCTGTCTGTGTATGGCCGGAGTAGGATCTCCATCAGATGTACATTTTGTTTCCAAAAAAAGTTAACAAAACATCTGGCTCCATGTTATGAAGTATGCTAATGCTATCAAGTCAATATCATTAGCTAACGGTAGAAATCCAGTGTTCTGACACCAAAGAAAGTTATCAAAAGCATAAAGAAAAGGTCTGATCAGTGCTTGCTCACCTGTTTGTTGGGCCAGCGAGTCGTTCTCTGTGGTAAATGCTCGCCATTGGATAACGATTAGCATGACTTTCCCAGAGACATTCTCGTGGGTGTTATGTCATTAATCAAAGTAGCCTGTTACAGTGAGATTTACCAGGTCGCTTACTCGTTTAGAATCATGCGGCATTAATGATAAGAAAAATAAGAAAAAAGTCTTACTGGGGTGGCCATGGATCACACCAGGGTGGCACTGGCCACCCCTTACCAACACCCATGTTTGAGACTGAGGAACAGAGCTAGAAGCCTTAAATAACCACTGATACTTACCACATTATCAGGATTGCTCGTAATTCACATTATTTATTATGCAAAATGAAGTTATTTGTTGAATATTTGAGTTCCTGTGTGACTAATCAGCATTTCCACTTCCTTTCACAGCGATCTGCCTTAAAGGCTGCAGCGAAGCTAACGGCAACTGCTCCAACCCTGGAGAGTGTATGTAAGTATACAAACTGGAAAAAATATTTTTTGGCGCTAATTAATAGACCAGAATGGGATGGAGTACATGAACACAAAGGATTCTCCTTCGAATGAGCTGTTCTGTGGTTATGTGTTGCAGGTGCCGAGAGGGCTGGCAGGGAATGTTTTGTACCGAGTGTAGGAAACATCCCGTGTGTCAGCATGGTACATGCCAAAAGCCGTGGGAGTGTCACTGTAAAGAAGGCTGGGGAGGACTCTTCTGTGATCAAGGTGAGGCTGAACATCACGTCAGTCCAAAAACAGTCTCCGAGCTGTTTATGTAAATAACCGCTAGTAAAAAAAATCATCACAAGAGTAAAATGAGTTAAAATGGGTTTTTTTCAGAAGCCTATCTGAAAGGAAACTCCCCGGTGTAACACAGTGATACATTCCCAGTATATACGAGATTAAATTCAGCTTTATTTCCATGGCATAGAGGACAAGTTTTACTACAAGCAAATGCAGATCCTTCAGGGTTCCTTTTGTGTTATGGAGTTGCATAAGGACCTTTAATTCATTATAGCTCTGTGTGCGTGTGGGTTATGAGATGGCTTTGAACGTTTTAGACAGTTTTGTATAGAATAGACAAAAAAACCCCCAATATTCCAGGAATTTCAGTGTTCCAATATTACAAGATCAATTCGTCCTAATATTGCCTCTTAGGAAAAAAAAAGAAGAAGAAGAAGATCTAGCTTCCTTAAAGGTTCTTGTCCATCTGGGAAAACATTTCAGTGTCCTACATAGAAATATAAACTCTTAGACGATGAACCCCTTTGCCTGAAGAATAGGAATCTCTTTCTCAAAGTAGGAATTCTTTTCTAAAAGAAAGAACCTCGTTCTAAGAACAGGAACCCTTTCCAAAGAGTAGGAACCTTTTTTCTGAAGAATAGGAATCTGTTTATAAGAGCAGGAACTCTTTTCTAAAAGAAAGAACCTCATTCTAAGGACAAGAACCCTTTTTTTCTGAAGAACAGGAATATCTTTCTAAGTGGAAGAACCCATTTTTGAAGAGTAGGAATATTTTCCTAATGGATATAATGGATTTAGCAATCTGATCTGGTTTGATTAAGGTTCTATGTGGAACAGGTTGTGTCTCTTTTACATTTGAGAACCCTGAACTATTCAAAGAACCCTTATTCTAGGAGTAGGAACTCTTTCCCAGGAGTATATTCTTAGATTCTTTTCTGATATATTTATTGTTGTGATCTTGCATTTGGATACAAGACAGAAATTGTTTTGGGGGGTTTTTGCTGACAGAAACTGGGAGGTTTAAAGGGTTTTATTAGCCAGTTGTGCACAAGCATGGTTTCGTAACTAGCGAGTTGACTCTAGGTCGTGATTTAAGTGCTATCATTCACATTTGACACTAGATCTGAACTTCTGCACCCACCACAAGCCGTGTCTGAATGGAGCCACATGCATGAACACCGGGCAGGGCAGCTACACGTGCACGTGCAGGCCGGGCTACACCGGGGTCAACTGCGAGCTGGAGGTGCGTCACTGCGACAGCAACCCGTGCAGGAACCGAGGACACTGTGTGGTGAGTCCTGCTGCTGCTGCTCCTGATGTCTTAGCGAGAAGCTTAGCATGCTAATAGGGTAGTCTGCTAAAGTCATGTATCTTTCAGGAGCTGGATAACGGCTACACGTGCACGTGTCTGCCAGGTTTCGAGGGCACACACTGCGAGCAGAGCCTCCTGACCTGCGTGGACATGCCCTGCTTTCAGGGCGGAAAGTGCCACGAGAGGGACAACGGACGCAGCTATTTGTGCGACTGTCCTAAAGGATACACCGGACTCAACTGTGAGAAAAGGGTGGACAAATGTACGACTCTACCGTGCGCTAATGGTACGTCCCGTCCCCATCTGATGTGCGTATGTGTGTGTGTGTGTGTGTTTACCTGCATATAACTAAACTCCCCGTGCTCCACAGGTGGCGTGTGTGTGATCCTGAATGGCGTCCGTATGTGCAGCTGTCGAGCAGGATTTACAGGCCAGCGCTGCGAGATCAACATCAACTACTGCTCCTCGAACCCCTGCGCTAACGGCGGCACCTGTCACAACGGCATCAACGGCTACTCCTGCTCGTGCGCTCCAGGGTACACCGGGCACAACTGCGAGCTCCACAGCGCCCCCTGCTCGTCGCAGCATCTCTGCCTGAATGGAGGATCGTGCACCAACGTCCCCGACGGCCCTCCTGTTTGTCTGTGTCCCAGCGGCTATACAGGGCCACGCTGCAACTACGTTGACATCACGCGTCCCGTGCAAACGACCCATGAACCGCAGAACGACTTCCAGTGGGCCGCCGTGTCCCTCGGCATAGGTTTAGTGGCTCTGCTCATGCTCGTATGTATGGTGGCAATCGCACTGCGCCACATCCACAGGCAAGCGGCTGCCGAAAGGACTCACGACGCCATGAACAATCAGTCGGATACGCAGAGGGACAATCTGATCCCGACGTCACAGCTCAAGAACACGAACAAGAAGGTGGACCTGGAGGTGGACTGCAGCCAGGAGAAGTCCAATTACATCCTCAAGAACTACCATTTGGACTACAACTCGTCGAAAGAGTTTAAGGAAAGCCAGACGCAAGAGGATAAAAGTCACAAGTACGAAAAGTGTTTAGAAGACAAAATACCGTTGAGTAGAATGTACAGGTGAGTCCAAGGGACACTTTGAGAATTCAATTCAAACGGAATTAAATCTGACTTGTCGCATGTTTTAAAAAGAGCGCCTGATTAATCTGACCCCTCGTCTTTCACCGTGACCATAAGCCGAGCTGCTTTTCCTTCACGCTAACACAGAGTGTGTGATTTTTGTGCGCAGTGAAAAGCCCGAGTGTAGGATATCAACGATATGCTCCCCGAGAGACTCCATGTACCAGTCTGTGTTTGTAATAGCGGAGGAGAGAAGTGAATGCGTCATAGCAACCGAGGTGAGACGGAAAGATACGCGTGTGTGTGTGTGTGTGTGTTGGGGGGGGATCCCTTAATTATGTGCAAAAGTATTGGAATGTGATTGTAATCGTCAAGTTTTTTTTTTCCAGGTATAAACAAGATGACGGGAGGATGGAAGAGAAACACGGGAGGTGCGAGGAGAAAGAAAACACAATCAAAGCAGAATTTTCTGGATTGTTTACAAAAAAAAAAAGAACTGAAAGACTGGAGATGATTTTTTGTGATGTCCACTGCTGCTCTGAGAAACTTGAGGACGCAATAGATGAAGCTTGCTTTGCGTGTACAGACGTGTACAGTCCTGGACCTTTTCTTTTCTTTTCCTTTCTTTTTTTTTTTTTCTTTGACCCCTGAGGTGTGGTCTCATGGTTTTATGGTTTTTCCCTCTCAAGCTTGTAAGGAAGAAAAAAAAGCAGGACTTACACTGACTGCACTGCAGGAGGACCAGAGGGGGAATAAAGTGTTTGGCACAGAGCAGAGAGACGTCCCCCCTCCTCACATCGAGGGAGGGAGGGAGGGAGGGAGGGAGCGTTCTCTCTCTCTTTCTCTCTCTCTCTCAATCATGTGGCAATCACAGACACGTCATCTGCCAACTAATCACTCTGAAGGTGCCAGGGACGTCCAAACCTTCACGCCAGCATCATTGCCCACTATGCAAAAACGGAAAAGAAAAGAAAAGAAACCACGGTTTGGGAGAGATGGAGGAACAATCACAGCCTCTCCCATTCCAATCATGAGGAAATGAATGTCTGTACAAAAAAAAAAAAAAGTACAAATCATATCAAGACTGTTTTGTTCTCCGAGATTGTATGCAGCCCAAATTTCACAAAAAAGCCTTAAAAGGAACAGAACGAACGGGACGCTCAGCTTTGTTTCGTTGGATTGATGGAAAACCAGGAATGGATGCAATCAAGAAACAGCAGGGATCGGAATCGGAGAAAAGAGTGAGAAAATAAAAGACAAAAGACTGCACACCAACCACTGACTGCCTATAAATTTAGACCAATAATGTAATTTTTAAAAGAAAAATGATTATTTGCAGAGTTAATTTAATTACAACACACTGCTCTTTATATGTTTTATACTATTATTTTTTGTATATAATGCATATTTATAAAAAAAACACCAAACAAACAAACAAACAAACAAACTGAAGAATAAAAAAAATAATAATAATAATAATAATTCATGGCTGGTTTTTGATGTTGAATTAGATAAATATTTTAATTTCTCTTCACATCTCTGAAAGAAAGAAAGTCCCTCTCACCCTGTCGTCACCCCCTCACTTGTAAATTGGCTTGAAATTCAAATCCGTTGCCTCGGCTACAGGCCCCTCGAGCTGGCGAAGTGTGGGAGTGAAACAGATGCCCCCGGGGTGCAACCCTGCTCCGCCATAAAAACAGCGGCATATGCCACCCCTCTCACCCAGCTCTACGTAGCGAGTGCTACGGCTATAAAGCTCTCTCACACACACACACACACACGCGCGTGCGGGTTTCAGCGCCAACAATCTTGGCCTCGTCTTCATGGAGTGGGGGGGGGTTAAAAAGGAGAAACAGTGCTCCCGGTCCCCCTCCTGTTTCCCGTAACCTGTAACAAAAGCTGGCGGCTGAGCCATGCATGTGGTCGTGTCCCGCACAGATGGGCTTCAGGGCAAAGCTGGCACCGAGAACAAAAAACAAAATAGCTACGGGCTTTAGGAAAAAAAAAAAGTTTAATTGAGCAATCTGGAGCTTGAACCCGGGATTATTTATTGTCGCTTTTTCCATACGGGTGGCGCAGGGTCACCTGGGTCTCCACTTAACGGAGCAAAGGTCGTCTGTGAGACAGGCCGGAGCTGGGAGGGAATTTACGTCCTCCATTAGGAGCGCGAGCCCAGACTCGACAGGACGGACAAAGATGTGTACACGTGTTACTTGTTTAGGTCCCATGTCAAAGCCGTGACAGACACCTGAACGCAGGTCTGGGGTGGTGTTTTTTCCTCGTCTCGGGCTGGAAATAATTCACCATCCAGTCCGGTGTCGAGGTTCACTGAGCAGAAGGTCAAGGATGTAAAGTACAGGACTCGGGGATTAGTTATTTATTAGTTATTATTTACGCCATCAGCAGTAAGCAAGCCTCACACGCACACACACACATATATATATATATATATATATGGATAAACACACTCAGCATCATCCGGATGAAAAGGATGTTCGAAAAGCAACAAGGTTAGCAAAACGCTTCCGGCACATAACACTCGTTATCGCAGCAATTAGTCATGTGGTAAAGCTTTCGACCTGCAACTTGTTACACAGTGTGTGTGTGTGTGTGCCCCGCTCTTTGGCCTCAGGGTCTCCATCACATGGCCAGGCATTCTCATTGTGTTATAATCACAGCATCCTGTTTGTGACCTAGTGACATCATTTCCTGCTTCCTTTCTGATTAAAAAATGCAGAACATGCCGGCACAGGCCAAGCACTTTTCTCACGCTTCTTTTTGGTGGTGGTTGTTGTTGTTGTTGTTGTTGTTTCCCTCCATGTCCGTTCACATGGATACGTTCGGTCTCAGGAAACAGGTTCATATCAGACAAGAAGGAGGCAGCAGTGTGTAAATAACAATAATAATGTTTTTTTTTCCCCATATTTCTTTTCCAGTTCGTGCAAACTTTACATTCAAGCCAAACAAACACAGGATCATGAAGAGAACCTGTTTATGTTTAAGAGCACTGAAAATGGTTATGTTCAATTCCAAATGACTGAAAACTAAAACCCTGAAGATCCTCCAGTGTGCAGGTTTCACTAATTAACACTAGAGGTCAGTGACATGCTCACTGACACACACACACACACACACGCTTATTCTCACTGCTGGAAAATACTCCAGTAGTTACTTTTCAGTACTATACTTCAGAATTACTTTGCCACATCAATCACACCATCCGCTATACATCAACAGAGGTGGACAAAGAACCCAACTTCATTACGCAAGTCAAAGTTCAGATCCCACTCATCTAATGTTACTCCAACACAAATGAAAGTTCATCTCATCTTATCATCTCTAGCCGCTTTATCCTGTCCTACAGGGTCGCAGGCAAGCTGGAGCCTATCCCAGCTGACTACAGTCGAAAGGCGGGGTACACCCTGGACAAGTCGCCAGGTCATCACAGGGCTGACACATAGACACAACCATTCACACCAGGGAAAACATATGCAAACTCCACACAGAAAGGCCTTCGGGGCTCGAACCCAGAACCTTCTTGCTGTGAGCCGACAGCGCTGCATGACAAAGAAACATCACGTTTCTTAACTTGCTTAAACAGCTCTCTGTCTTTCATGTATAAAAGTTGTTGACGGTGAAGGTCAGACACAGGTTGTTGGTTTTTTGTCCCCACACACACACACACACGACGTTTCCTTTAAGAACCGGCGCGTTCCAGCTTGAAGCGTGACGTCACGAGAAAAGTGTTGAGGGAGAGCCGCGAGACACTCTGGCTCAAAGTAACGGAGGGCTTGAGCGCGAGCTTCAGAGTTAGCCGGCTAGCTAACAAGAAAGCACTGGTCATTGGCGCTTTTTTTTTTTTTAATAAATATAAGTTTTATAGTCGTTAATTATTATTTTAAACGCTTATTTGGAGTGTTATACGACTAACTAACTCATTAAACCGATACTGTTTTCCTCGGTCGGACTGTGGAATTGGCGGAATGGATATTAGCTGGCCAGCTAGCTGACAAGCTACCTTGGAGCTAGCATCAAAGTTGTTGAAACTAGCCTGAGCCGCGTTTTAAGCTGTGGTTTGTTTGGTTTAATTTAGTTTCTGAGGCCGGTGAGAGTTGGTCGCACTTGAGTGGCCGGTTCTAAAGTTTCTGGCAACACAGGAGAGAAACTCGGGTTGTGAAAGTGGGGAAAGGAACCGCGGTCTGATCGGCTGCTGTGTCCGGGCGCGATGATGCCCAACTCGCAGAATCAGCTGGTGTTTCCCAACCACCAGCAACAACAGCAGCAGCAGCAGCAGCCTTTACAGCACCTCCAGTTCCTCGCTAAACCCGCACTTCAGATAAAGAAGAACGCCATAACGGACGACTACAAGATGACGAACCAAGTCCTGGGTTTGGGTATCAATGGGAAGGTGCTGGAAATCGTCCAGAAGAAGAATGGAGAGAAGTACGCGCTGAAGGTGAGAGAGAGAGAGAGTTGGCTAACTAGCTACGCAGCTAAAAGTCCACAGTAATGAAAAAGGGGAAGTAATCTCATGGACTTGGATCAAACATCCGTCTGGTATTATTTTCAGATCTCGATTTAATTATAACCTTTATTTAACCAGGCTTGTCTTATTTAAGATCGAAGATCTCTTTTTACAAGACAGACCTGGCCAAGAATGGCAGCACACACAACAGTTTCAGCACATTGTCACATTAGACCTAGACCAAATAAATAACTGAATTTACAAGATCAAATAAGACATTTGTACTTGTAAAGCTTCAAGACAATAGGATTTATCATACAGTACATTCAGAGATACCAGGTTTTGGAGTTTGCGCTCTGACTGCATGAGCAGAAAACGAACAGCTTTCTTAACCCAGGAACAGAACTAGAAAGCACTCGGAGAGCGCAGACCTCCGCCAAGAATCCTTTAAAAAAGGATCCAGAAGGCGATCCGGATTACCGACAAAATTTAATGGATTGTTACTTGTGCCCAGTGACACCTCTGGAAAAAATTTCAGAGCAATCCGTTCATTACTTTTT
>JANZLB010000022.1:3828457-3838707 GCA_026167865.1 Notarius quadriscutis
ACAGGGACCGCCGTCACCTTATAAACACAAATTTAAAAAATAAAAAAAAAAAAAAAAAAAAAGACAGTGCGTTTCATTAAAGGAATACTCTAGTGATTACAATGGAAGTCTATTGGCAGATGTTCAAGGTGCGATTTGTCTGATTATTATTATTATTATTATTAATTACTCCCTACAAATACACTTGAATATTATTTTATTTATATATATATATATAAAAAAACATAAAAGTAATGCTCGAAGTGGCTGACAAAACCCAATTAGGAAAACTGATTTCCGGTCCGGAACGCTCGTTTGTGTTTGGCCACGCCTCCTGTCAGTCATTTTGTAGATGCTGGACGGAAATCCTGGGGGCGGAGTTTTGTGATCATGGGTGAGAATATCCAACTCATTCAAACACACTGATCCCGCCTCCTCAACCGCCAACCCGACCTCTCACACCCTTAATCTCCACATTGCACATCAAAATAACAAACCAGGAAGAACGGTAGAACAAATGATGGATTGGTAGATGAAAAAGAAAGAAAAAGAAAATGGATGGAAGAAATAAATAAAGAACAAATGATGGGTGGAAGAAAGACCGGTAAGAAAGAAAGACAGACAATGGATGGAAGAAAGAAAAGAGAAAGAATGAATAAACAATGGATGGAAGAAAGGAAGGAAAACCAGTAAGATGGAAGAAAGAAAAAAAAACAATAGATGGAAGAAAGGAAGACAGAAAGAATGAACAAATGATGGATGGAAGAAAGAAAAACAATGTAAAGAAGAAAGGAAGGAAGACCAGTCGATGGAAGAAAGAAAAAGAAATGATGGAAGGAAGGAAGGAAGACCGGTAGATGGAAGAAAGAAAAACAATGGATGGAATAAATAAATAAATAAATAAATAAATAAAATGATGGATGGAAGAAAGGAAGAAAGACCGGTAAGAAGAAAGGAAGGAAGACTGGTAGATGGAAAGAAGAAAGAAAGGAAGAAAGAAAAGAGAAAGAATGAACAAACAACGGATGGAAGGAAGGAAGGAAAACCAGTAAGATGGAAGAAAGAAAAAGAACAAATGATGGATGGAAGAAAGAAGGAAGAACAAAAGAAAGAAAAAACAAACAATAGATGGAAGAAAGGAAGGAAGACAGAAAGAACGAACAAATGATGGATAGAAGAAAGAAAGGAAGAAAGAAAAACAATGTAAAGAAGAAAGGAAGGAAGACCGGTCGATGGGAGAAAGAAAAAGAAATGATAGAAGGAAGGAAGAAAGAAAGAACAAACAATGGATGGAAGAAAGACCGAAAAACAATGGATGGAATAAATAAATAAATAAATAAATAAATGATGGATGGAAGAAAGACCGGTAAGAAAGAAAGACAATGGATGGAAGAAAGGAAGGAAGACTGGTAGATGGAAAGAAGAAAGAAAGGAAGAAAGAAAAGAGAAAGAATGAGCAAACAATGGATGGAAGAAAGGAAGGAAAACCAGTAAGATGGAAGAAAGAAAAAGAACAAATGATGGATGGAAGAAAGAAGGAAGAACAAAAAGAACGAAAGAAAAAAAACAATAGATGGAAGAAAGGAAGGAAGATGGATGGAAAAAAGAAAGAAAGAACAACGTATGAAAGAAAAGAAAGAAAACAATAGATGGAAAAAAGAAAGGAAGAAGGATAGAAGGACTCTGAAATACAGAAGCAGGAGTTTGAGTCGCGCTCCGCGGCGAGGTTTGGGACGGCGTCTGAAAGCCGTCAGAATTTAAACGATTCATTTAAATCGGATTCGTCTGAACGGATCAGAAAAGTGAAACACGATTTAAGATCGCAGGGAGCCATGAACCAAAACGATTCCGCGGAAATCCAGACTCGTGTGTGAACAAAAACTTAACAAGTGGAGGCTCATTTACAAATTATTAGAAATTCATCTGACAACTGCGGAGATGACAGATTTAAAAACGAACAAAACACGCCCACAACAAGCCGGAGTCGTCGATGAAAATCCAAAATCCTTTACAACGTTAGTAAAGTGGATCAGCTTCGCTCCGTCAGCCAGGCGAGCTGAACCCAACAGAACGGGAAACCGCGTGTTTTGTTTGAGCGTTTCTGTCCAGCTGTACGTAAAGTATATTTTTATTTTCGTTCCATCAGAATCCCACGCTGTGAAAAACCCTCACGTAGCAGCACAGCGCATCGTCTGGAACGACATACTCGTCTCGTCTCGCGTCGTGGAGAGATTTTATTTCACCCTGCGATGAAACGAGGTCGTCGTTTTGAGTTTTACGCTGAAGATGATTTGATCGAAGATTGGATGAAGATGCTGTCGCTCCATCTTGGGATTTTCTGTTTTGTTCGACATCATGAATGGTAAAAGACGTCTTGGCGTACACTCCGCTTCGGTCACGTATTATTAACGATTAAACCAACGTCGCCACCTGTACAGGACACATTACGCTGTACGTTTTCATTAGTAAGCAAGAATTAACAAACAGCATGCCACAGGGAGTCGAACTTCCCACCCTCCCCCACGCGCGCACACAGAGAGAGAGAGAGAGAGAGAGAGAGAGAGAGAGAGAGAGAGAGAGAGATATTTCCGATATTTCACCCGAACCCCACGGCTCGGACAGGAAAGCCCAGCAGAGGTCTGTAGTGCTAGCAGGGCTAACAGGTCTTTGACTAAGCAGATGACCATTTCCTGTAGTGAATCACCCCCTCCCCCCCAACCACCGTCCATTCCTCTACTCCTTTTCTCCTCCACATCTCTCTCTCGCTCTCTCTCTCGCAGCTCTGCCCTGAGTTTTATGGCTCGCTGACAAGCGGATGATATTATCTTCCTTTCATTCTTATCACCGCTGAAAAACAGCTCGGGCTTGGCCGAGGCCTCGGGCTGCTGCGTACACGGCTGACCAATGAGAGCGCGTACACGCAGACGTGACCTTAAAAGCCGATGAGGTCAAGAGCCCCTTGTGAATAAAGAGAGAAAAAAAAGGGCGCTAATCTATCTTATCACTTTCCCACAGTGCCCATAAGCCCCCGGCGCCTGTGGGCTGGTGCCAACGCTGTGCCAAGTCCCACGGACGCAGAGTGGAGACGAAGGGCCGGGCGGGGCCGCAGCACTCGCGCCTGGAATTTAAAAGCATGCATCCTGCAGCAGAGAGGTTAAAGAAATCAACTAATCTCGCTCTATAGACATCCGTAGCGCGGAACATCAGCGTCACTGCTGAACTCATTCACGATACGCAACGATCATCTCATAAAGCGAATGCTGTAAAGCGACCGATCCAAATATCCAAGCTCTCATTAAACACGTCCAGAGACATTACGAAGAAAAATAAAGCTTGGACAGAAGTCGTCGTCGTCGTAGTGTCTCTACGTAGCTAGTACAGTGTATCCGCTAGTACAATTGTAAAGCGAAAAAAAAAAAAAAAACGTACGATAAGCTGTTAGGCAGCTATTGCCATGTCTTATTGGACAGGCCACGCCCATAAGCGACAATAGTAGCATGGGAAACTTGGTTATGCAGAAATAAAGCTGTCAGAATGAAGCAAGAACGGTTCTTACGAAGTTTTATCCAACTTTCCAATTCGCTCTGGTTATTTTATTAATCGTGCGCAAAGAATTAAATACTCTGCATTAAGCAGACGCTCGTCTCTTTTATCCAGAGCAGCCTGGGGGGCAGTTGAGGGTTAGATGCCTTGCTCAAGGGCACGTCAACCATTCCTGCTGGTCCAGGGACTCGAACCAGCAACCTTTTGATCCCAACGCGGCTTCTCAAACCGTTAGACCCTGTTAAAAAAAAAAAAAAAAACTTAACGATAAACACTGTTCACTCGCTGAATTCAACCGCTCCCATTCTAAGTGAGTTTTGGAATGAACTGGCTTTCCGATCTTTTCTCATCGCAGGGAAAGGAACTGGAATTCCCATCAGACACTGGAGATGGAGATAAGGTTGAACAGATGATGACGTCTTTCTTTAATGCTAATGCACGCACACTAATCCATTAAATCAGCTCGTAAGAATCGAGATAAAAAGCTTGCGACTATTCTGAGTGCGTAAACGCAATTACTGCGATGTAATCTCGTTTTAATGCAGGATTAAGACTCTGCTTTGTTCAGCTGCTCCGACTCGGCGCTGGGTTTGGAGCGGTAGCTCTCTCAGCTTCTCGCTGGTGGCTTTGCGTCGTTTGGTCGTGTCACGGCGAGGTCGAGCTCGGCCGAGCCGCAGATCTGTCAGTAGCTCGGGGAGGATAAATAAACGCAGGCCTGAAGTCAGGGGACGCTGCTGTGCTTGAGGTTTTATTTTAGATGGCCTGTTTGTTTGTGGTACCGCAGGAGATCGCTGTCAGGGGGCCGGCCATACGTGCGCTTCAGAATCCGTGCTGCTGGATTCAGTTTGTTCAGCCGCACAGAGCAAAGAAAGGTTTCAGCAAAAGAATGATTTGTTTGAACTCGCTGAACCGACTGACGGTTATATAACATAACATGAGCTCCACTTCATGCTGCTGTTAAAAAGAAAAAAGTCATTGCATACGAGTGTTCTGATATTCCCAAGAACTGTGTCAGGTCTTTAAAGGGGCGGTCTGTAACATTCAGACCAGTTGTCCAGACCTGGAATAATCGCATCATGAAAAAAAAACAACATAACAACTGATCTTTAATGTTGCTGTGCAAAGATCTCACCATATTCTACACATCAAGCTTTGTTTGACATTTTCTGGCCCGTAAACAAGCTCCACCTCCATGAACCAATGGATTTCGCTCGTTTCTTCATTTGAGGTGTCTATTTGCATTTTTTCTGGCCGAGGAATAAACTCCACCCCCAAACACGACCAACGGGTACTGCTCGCATTCTCACCTCACACGTTTCGTTTCGTCTTGCCCCGCCTCCAGTCAGAACACACAAATAGTGCTCGTTTCTTTATTTAGAGCAGCTATTTAAAATTGTCTCGCCCAGAAATAAGCCAGATTCTCAGATACAAACCAATCTGTCTGGTTAATTCACTCATTTCAGGATTCTATTTGTATTTTTGGGTCTGATCATACGCTCCATATTCAGCGAGAAAAAAAAAAAAAAAAATCATCTAATTATGGATTCTGTTTTCTATATGGATCCTGTTTTCAGCCTCCAGATTAGGCTCCACCTCCAGCTAGAACTGATGCTTCTTATTAATTGCCTTTTTTAAGCCTTTGGTTACAATTTCTGACCCAGAAATAGGCTCCGCCCCCCACTAGAACCAATGGATCTTGCTAGTTTTTTCATTCATGGCTCCTGTTTACAACTTCTTGCTTGGAAATATGCTCCACCCCCAGCCCAAAAACAACAGATAGTTGTTTATGTGAAGCATTTTCTGGCCCAGAAATAAGCTCCACCCCTAGCTAGAACCAATGGATCTTGCTAGTTTCTTCATTAATGGCTCCTGCTCGCAATTCCTGGCTCGAAAATATGCTCCACCCCAAGCCCAAAAACAGCTGATAGTTGTTTATTTCAAGCATTTTCTGACCCAGAAATAAGCTCCACCCCTAGCTAGAACCAATGGATCTTGCTAGTTTCTTCATCAATGGCTCCTGTTTACAATTTCTTGCTTGGAAATATGCTCAACCCTGAGCCAAAAAACAGCTGATAGTTGCTTATGTGAAGCATTTTCTGGCCCAGAAATAAGCTCCGCCCCTAGCTAGAACCAATGAATCTTGCTAGTTTCTTCATTAATGGCTCCTGTTAACAATTTCTGGCTCGGAAACATATACCACCCCAAGCCCAAAAACAGCTGATAGTTGTTTATTTCAAGCATTTTCTGACCCAGAAATAAGCTCCACCCCTCGCTAGAACCGATGGATTTTGCTAGTTTCTTCATTAATGGCTCCTGTTTACAATTTCTGGCTCAGAAACATGCTCCACCCCCAGCCCAAAAAACAACAGATAGCTGTTTATATAAATCATGTTCTGTCCCAGAAATAGGCTCCGCCCCTAGCTAGAACCAATGGATCTTGCTAGTTTCTTCATTAATGGCTTCTGTTTACAATTTCTGGCTCGGAGATATGCTCCACCCCTCGCTCAAAAACAGCAGATAGTTGTTTACGTGAAGCATTTTCTGGCCCAGAAGTAGTCTCCACCTCACTTAGAACCAATGGATCCTTCTATTTTCCAAATAAAAAGCCTCCCTGTCTGATTTCTGGTGCAGAAATAGGCTCCTCCCCCAGCTAGACCCAATGCATCTCAACATTTTACTTATTTATAGTCAGTATTCACATTTTCCAGCCCCTAAAATAGATTTATCCTCAGGCAGAACTGACGGAGCTCAGGAATTGCTTCACTTAAGGCTTTGAATTATAATTATAATTTCTGGTCGAAATACAGGTCTCCGCCTCCAGCTCCAACCAAAAGATCTCTTTATTTAAAGCTTCTGGCCTGGAAATAGTCTCCGACAGTCAAAAGCAATTGATCTGGAGTTATTTATTTAAGGCTTCTGGTTACGTTTTTGTGCTTCAGAAATACATTCCACCTTTCACGAGAAACTATTTATTTTGCGAATGAAGACCGAATTACACGAGACAAAAGTTCCTTATCGCACCTTTAATTGGAAATATAGGAATCAGGATTTAATTGGAGATGAAAGATGAAAAAGTTTAATTCGGCACATGAAACACATGACATACTGGCGGTCTTTTATTTACAATTCTGTTTAAGACTCACTTTAATATTTGCCCATAATTTATTGAGTTTTGTCTGTGGCAGTAATTATACAGAATTAAACTGTTTGCGATTGATGGCGATGCTGAAAGGCGTGCCCGTGTGTGTGTGTGTTTACCCTGGGTGTAGCAGTGAGGAGGAACTTGGGTGACTGGGTGGGTTGGCAGCGTCTGAGGGTGGAGGTGTTGGAGCGTCTGCTGCGTATCACGACATCTGTGTGTGAGAAGATCCACGGACGCAAAGAAGTGAAAACCAGATCCTGCGGCAAAACAAAAAGCAGAAAAAAAAAAAAAAAACCCGTCATGAATTCATCTTTTTATTTTTTGTATGATTTTCACAACCCTTTCCTCCAAGTGTGATTTGATGACCTGATTGTCAGAACTGAGATCAGACACGGCTATACAGCACTCCCTAGTGTTCCTCGTCCTCACTGCGGCCTCGTCGGGACACGTTTCAATCCCAAAAACCGTATTTTCAGAAGGATATTTCAACCTCAGAGACGCAGGAACACACGAACAGACCACCAGACAGAGCTGGAGCGAAGGTTTCCAGCGACTCGTATGAAGCAGACAGAAACGCGAGGGCCGTAAACGAGACTGAAGGAGGAGGTGTGAGGGAAGGGTGTTTGGAGAGCCGCAGTCTGGGCTGCGTTCCCAACCCACAAGCAGGGAGGGAAGATGCGTCTGGAAAGCCTTACCGCAACGAGAGCGGTTGGAAAAAACGAAAAGGCGGCGTCGACGAGGCCCAGGCGCCCGGATCGTGAACATTCACACTTCTTCAGAGTGTTAGAAAGTCTCCATGTGGCTGCACGACCAGAGAATTAATTTAAAACGCTTTGAGGTTTAGCTAAACAAACCGATCATGGTGCACAAAGGTTTGGTTCCGACTCGAACCGGGACGCAGTTTCTGGACCAGCAGCGAAGAAAATTAGCGGCGCTACGTTTAAACAATCTGTCATGTAAAGCTGAGAGATTTATTTTAATCGAGCTGAATTACGTAAAGCTCAAGAGATTCACAACAATATTAAAGAGGCAGTGTGTAACATTTCAAAAATATTTCTGGACTTGTACAGCGATCATTATTTATCTATCTATTCGTTCTTTTTCTTTAAAACATTATTTCTTACTTGTGCTCTTTGTCACATTTGTTTTCTCTTTCTCCTAACTAGACTGACTTTTCTTCCTCAATTATTTTTTCCAAATTTTTCTCTTTCTCTCTCATTTCTTCATCTCGTCGTCTTTTTGTTCTTGTTTTAGTTCTTTTTCTTTCACTTTGACTATTTTCTTTTCTTCTCTTTCTTTATTGCATTCCTTCATTTCTTTCTTGGTCTTGTTTCTGTTTTTCTTTCACATCTCTTTTCTTTTTTCCTTTCTTTCTACCTTGTGTGTTCTCTCTTTTATGCTTGTTTTAGTTCTTTTTCCTCACTTATATGCTTTCTTTCTCTCTCTCTCAATTATTTTCTCCTTCTCTCCGTCACTTTTCTTTTCTTTCTTTGTAGCGTTCCTTCATTTATTCTTTCTTCGTCTTGTTTGTATTTTTCTTTCACTTATTGCTTTTTTTTTTCTATTTCTTTCTCATGTTTGTTTTCATTCTTTTTATTTCTCACACATTTGTTTTATCAATTTCTTATGTTTTCTTTCAAAATGTTTCCAGGTCTGTGAGAAATAATCTTAATTTCATTCTCCTGCTTGCATTTTTCTGGCCCTGAAATTAGCTCCGCCCCCAGGTGGAACGAAGCTGTTCGGCTCTGCATCTTTTCCTTCAAGCAGCAGGAGGTGCTAAAACTTACAAGGCACCCCTTTAAAATTTTAACTCCTCAATAAGAACAAATGGTCCATGCTCGTTTCTGCAATTAAACCCGTTTACATTTCCTGTCCGTGAAATAGGCTCCACCCCCCCCCACGCGTGTTACTAATTTCTTTATTTAAAGCTTTTAAGTACATTTCTCCGTCCCAAAAATAGGCTCCACTCCCAAATAGAACCAGTGTATCTTCATACTTTCACCAATAAGGATTCTGTTTATAATTTCTGGCCCAGAAATAAGCTCCTCTTCCAGCTAGAAACAACACATCTTGCTAATTTTTTCATTTAAAGCTTTGATTTACACATTTTTCTGTCCACAAAACGTTCTGCTGCCAGACAGAACAAATGGACCGACACCAAATATTACCAAAATGTTTGACTTAAAAAATGACTGACCCCACCTTTAACTGGAAGCAATCTAATTGAATTGGAGCTGATCCTTTAATTTAGGCTCAAAACGAGTCCAAAACTCAATCTCCAGCAGCCTCATAACAATCAACGTTCAGCAGAAAACAAGACGAAGCTCCATCACGCCACAGCGCAGTCACGATAATCGAATAAAAATGAGACTCGCGTTGTGGAACACGACCTAGGGAGGGGTTTGGAAAGTTAAGAGTGTCCCCAGCTGCTTCCTCTTACAGCGGGAGCGAAGCCAGACGCCGGGGATCAGGATGCACCGTCTCCCAGCGTGTACAGGACAGCGCTGGAGGGGTCAGGTTCTCCTCCGTGCTCCAGTGGAGCTGGGAGACACCAGGCGTCCAGAGTAGGATTACATCTTCTGTCAGCACCTGAGGAGCAGAGCTTCTACTGCCTTCAGCTCTCCACCAGAACACACACACACACACACACACACACACACACACACACACACACCATCCACTACACAGAGACAGGACACCGGGGACCATGGAGACGGTGTCATTTACACCAACCCTTTCCATCTCTTACTGCCATTTCTACCAGAGTAATGAAAGTAAAACTGTCCCGTCTCTAATGACCGTGTGTGTGTGTGTGTGTGTGTGTGTGTGTGTGTGCGCGCGTGTAAATGACTGATGAGAAACTTTCAGTCTGCTCTCACATTTGTTTGTTTTTTCTCACTTATTTATCTTCTTACTTTTTCTTAGTTATTTGTGCCGTCTTTCTTTTGATCCATCTCTCTCTCTCTCTTTTTGTTTGTTTTTTCTCTTCTCACTTATGTTCTTTCATTTTCTTTCTTCTCATCTTATTTTTCTTTTCTTTCTCAGTGGTGTGGTTTTCCCTTCTTTCAATCATCCTTTCTGTCCTTCAATCCTTCTCTCTTACTTGTATTCCTTTTTTTCTTTCTTACGGGTGTGTTCTTTCTTTCTTTTGTGCTTTCTTTTACTTTTGGATATTTTCCCTTTGAGTTTATTCTTTCTCAACTATTTTTTTCTCATTTTCTGAATTATATTATTTTGTATTTGTTCTTTCTCACTTATTTGGGTTATTTTATTTTATTCTTTCTTTCGTTGCTCTTGCTCACTTTCTCTAGTTCTTAACTACTGAAACAAAAAACTATATTTTATGTATTCTCTAATACATTTCTTAATTCCCCTTCCCTCCTTTATTTGATTCCTTCCCTCCCTCCTTTATTTGATTCCTTCTCTCATTCGATTCCTTCCCTCATTCAATTCCCTCCTTCATTCAATTCCTTGCTTCCTTCTCTCCTTCATTCAATTCCCTCCCTCCCTCCTTCATTCGATTCCCTCCCTCCTTCCTTCATTCGATTCCCTCCCTCCTTCCTTCATTCGATTCCCTCCCTCCTTC